>LPNX010078683.1:0-28804 GCA_001517045.1 Pseudotsuga menziesii | reverse complement strand
AAGAGCAAAACCTTATAAGTGAGGGTAAACCCTAACTCAAGACAAAACCAAGTATATGATGAATCTTCTTTTCCACAAGATTCAAAGCCAAATCCACAAGAGCAAACCTTAAGTGAGGGTAAACCCTAACTCAAGACAAAACCAAGTATATGATGAATCTTCTTTTCCACAAGAGTCAAAGCCAAATCCACAAGAGAAAACCCTAAGTGAGGGTATAAAACCCTAACACAAGAGAACAAAGTTTCTCCAAGAAATATTTACCAAGAATAAACCAATTAGAAATTAACCAAGAGATACTTCAAGAGAGAAGTCACCAAAGAGAAAGACCAAAATCCAAGACCAAGTGGGAAGATCCCCACAAAAGCACAAGGCCAAAAACCAAACCCTAAACCAAGAAATTAACCAAGAGATACTTCAAGAGAGAAGTCACTAAAGAGCAAGACCAAAATCCAAGACCAAGTGGGAAGATCCCCACAAAGGCACAAGGCCAAAAACCAAACCCTAAACCAAGAAATTATTAACAAAGAGATACTTCAAGACAGAAGTCACCAAAGAGCAAGACCAAGTGGGAAGATCCCCACAAAAGCACAAGGCCAAAAAAAAACCCTTAGGAATTTCGCATTTCTTGTCTAAGAGATAAGTGCGAGAGTGAGTGTGTGAGATAATGAACCTAGGCCTACATCTATTTATATGAGTGTGTGTAGGAAATGAACCTAACCGTCGGATATGCAACGACGCTTTCCATGTTAAATAGTTGACCAATTAAAGGTGCCGTCACTTAAGCGACGCTTACTAACGCGCCGTCGCTTAACAGACGGTTATGAGAATATCAGTCGCTTAACCGACGCTTGTGGCCACATTTACAAAAAAAAAATGTATCCTTGTGATTTTTGGTAAGTTTAAAAAGAGAAATCCTCGCGCCGTCAGATTTTGGATCGAAATGTAGTAGTGACTCTTAGGGTAGGTTATGTCCAAAGATGGCCTTTTATGCTACAGATTTCATGGATATGAGTGGTGGTCTCATTGTTTGGCCCCATTACACACTATGCCATTGGATACATACTCTTTGTATCCATTTGTGCTAGTTCAAAGTGGGTTCTCATAGTCTCAGGGTGGAGATAGATCACTAGATCAACCGATCAGATAGGATTTGCTAGGCATGTCATCTTCGAGAGGTTGATACCTGTGAGCACTTCATCATTTAATGCCTTTATCTATTATGATATTCCTAGGTAATTCCATTGTCTTTTAGGGACTTTTTCTCATGGATTTTTAGACTTTGGGATTTTTTGTACCTAGAACTTTGTGCATGATAGAGAGTCGTGCCGCCTTGGAATTATTTCCAGCTAGGAAAGTATTCCTGCATGGCCTTCATAAAACTCTATACGGATTGTGCAGACTTGTCAATAGTAAAAAACAACCTCTTCAAAATTTGTGCCTCAGCAACTACCTCAAAATTCGTGCTAATAATTTTGTCCCTCTGTACAAACTTCAAAATTCATGCCACTACTCTAGATGTAAGGCCCTCAAAATTCCTGCCCAAATTGTTAGTTGTATGGATCAACATTAAATGCAACACTCTCCTTGGAATTTGTGTCATCTCCAATTCTTGGAATTCATGCCTCTCCTTCCTAGGAATTCATGCCCCTTCTCTTCGACTCTTCATTCTCTCTTCATGTGCCTATTCTTCTCCTATATCTCTTTTTTATTAAATGAGAAATGATTGTTTGTGCATTTCTAAGTCAAAGGTTGGGTCATATTTCACTTAAATGGATAAAAATTAATTTTCACTCACAAATTAATAAAAGTCACATTAAATTTATAACACTAAAGTTAATTCCTAGGAAAGTCACTTAGGTCCTTTCTACATGCCTAGACACCAAGCCTATGTATAATACCTCCCAAGCTATAAAATATAACAATACCTCTTAGCGAGGGAGGTACTTTTGCCACCTCCTCCACCTAGAATTGTCTCCAACCCAATCACTCCAACCACTGCTATAGTTTCTCCCTCTAAACCAAAAGGATTCCCTGCCCCCCGCATTGGATCATGTGGTAAAGACTGGTTCCTACAAAACATGTAAAATATAACAATACCTCTTAGCGAGGGAGGTACTTTTGCCACCTCCTCCACCTAGACTTTTCTCCAACCCAATCACTCCAACCACTGCTATAGTTTCTCCCTCTAAACCAAAAGGATTCCCTGCCCCCCGCATTGGATCATGTGGTAAAGACTGGTTCCTACAAAACATGCTTCGAGGAGTCTACTTAAACTCCTAAGCATCTAGTTGATTCATCTCATATCAGCAGTAGTGGAAGAATCCACACAACCAATTGTCCCTGATACTGATATGGATCCTGAATCCAAGCTCCCCTTTGACCCAATCACAGGTTTCCCAAAAACCTATACAATCTCCCATGTGTAATACCAAACAATCGTGCTATGCCAAAGGTATCTCCCTCTAAATATATGAGCACTTTCCCATGTTGGAACACAACTACATATCCCTCATCCTCCAAAGCTACGATAGAGAGAAAATTTACCTTCAGCTCTAGAACAAAAAACACCTCCTCCAGCTCTAGAGATCCTCCCGACACTAGCTTGAATCTATTAAATCCAAACCCATTTACTACATGGATGGTTTTGACCCCACTCTTCGCTTATTAGTCTAATATTGTCTCTAAACCACTAAGGAACATCCACCTCATTCCCATCATATAGCAATATGAATGAAATTCCACAATCCATGCTCCAATGTCCTCATACCCTGCACTACCACTACCTGAAAGACAAGAGACGAGAGATAATTCCATCTCAATCTTCTTCGCAAAGTCCTTAATCTCAGTTGATGTCGCCGTCTCTGTGTTATCCTTTCCCTTCTTCTTCTTGTTTGGAAACTGACTCGCACAGTGGCCAGTCTTGTGACAAGTAAAGCATTTCACTTTTCTCATGTCCTTCTTTTGTTCACTTGTCGAGCTAGACCCACCACCTATGCCCTTCTTGGGCCTCTAATTGCTCTTCCCCATAAGAGAAACATTTTCCTCATCATCCCCATGCTACTAGCTGGTGTGGCTAGAGTTGACTCTTAGGTTCTCCTGTATGAAGTTGTCCCAAAGTTTAGTCCACATAGGCGTCTTCTCTCTGGAAACAACTGCACACACAAAGTCCTTCCATGGTTGTAAGCAACCATTCAAAGCAGTTCTCACCAACTCTGATTCCCCCACTATCTCACCAATGACCCCCAACTCATCATGTACCTATGAAATCTAGGTAAGGTATAATATGGCATTTTTAGTCTTAGTCATCTTTGTATCTCTTAGCTTCTCCCTCAAAAGCATTTTCTAGTTTTGATAATCAATTTGAAATAGCTTCATCAAAGAATCCCACATGTCAAAGACATTATTCTTACCAGTCACATGAAGTACCAGGTGGTCTGAGACTACATCAAGAAGAATAGGTTTTTCCTTCACATTCTTCTTGTTATATTCTACCACTTCATCAACAACAGTGGGAATCATGACAACTTTCTTGGTTACTTCCCATAATTTAAATTCCTTCAGAAGGAAAGAGACCCTCTCCTTCCATGGAATGAAGTTGGATGCACCCTCAAGCCTGTCCTCAAACTGCAAGTCAAAAGTTACAAACATTGTCATAGACCAACAAAAAATAATTCCAAACATACTAGGTGACAAAAATCTCATTAAATTCATTGTTTCCCTCCATGTGTTATCTGTTGGATTTTCTATTACAACTATGATACCATGTTCGTTTTTCTTAGTTCCAGACTTGGTTTCAGATCTATTTAAGTTTTAATCACAAATTAGTGCACAAAATTTTAATTTCTGCCAATTTTAACTTATAAAATGAAGCACATGAAATTGTACTAACACACCACAAAAAAATGAACATAGATTTTTGGGAAATGCCCCTAGAAAAATCTCGAAGGGGAAACCAATTCAAGAGAGATTTTATTATTGAGCCCAAGAGAATTCTCAACTAAATTTTACAACATTTAATACTGAAATTTTTGTTTTGGAACTTTGTGTCTCAGAAAAAATTGTGCCACCCTAGAATTTGCGCTAGCAGGGAAAGTATGCTTGTACAACCTATGTATATGTATGTATGGATTGTAAGGAACTATCAATAGTCAACAAATAAAATACTTGAAATTCAACTTGTATGGACCTCGAAAATTGTGCACAATATCTATTGTATGGATCTCAAAATCTGTGCCACTACTCTAGCTATACGACCCTCCAAATTTGTGCTTAGATTGTTAGCTGTATAAACCAACATTAAGTGCAAAAATCTCCTTGGAATTCATGCCACCTCCAATTCTTGGAATTCATGCCTCTCCCCTTCATAGCAATTCGTGCCCCCTTCTCTTCTGGACTTCATTCTCTCTTCTTGTGCCTATTCTTCTCCTAGATATGCTTTTGTTAAATGAGAAATGATTTTGTCTCTTCGTTTCCAAGTGACTTTGTCTCTTCAGTTTCCAAGTCAAAAGTTGAGTCAAATTTCACTTGAATGAATAAAAAATGATTTTCACACACAAATTAATAAAAGTCACATTAACTTTATAGCACTAAAGTTAATGCCTAGGAAAGTCACGTAGGTCCTTTCTACATTCCTAGACACTAAGCCTATGTAGAAGAAATCCCAATCTATAAAATCTAACATGGAGTAGCATAGAGCTCTTTTAGTTCGCCTAGTTGCTTGTGGTTAATGGTGGTTGTTTCTCTGTTTGTCCAGAGCCCTGAATTTTTGCATTGTGTGGATTAGAACAAACCAAAATTGCTAGTACACAACATAAGTAAAACATTATAACATGGTATATAAAATCAAACCAAGTTGTTCTGATATTGAGCATAATTTTTAGATCACAAACTTAAACAGATTAAGATGCTATTTTGCAGTTGAACTTTGAGCGGAAACCAATTACTTTCATCCTATAGATTTGAGCAGGAGTTTGCAACAAAGCATAGCAACAAAAGAAGGATGTTAGCCTTATCATTTACAACACCACTACAATGTACCACAATGAGCACTGGACTTCCGAATAAGGAGCTTTATGGTAAGAGTTACGAGATTAAGAAATATAAGACCTGGAATCAGCTCATGATGCAAAAAATTCTCAATTTGATTGAAGGACAATAGGTTCCTCCGAAAGATGCAAACAAGTTACAAAAATGGAAAGCAAAAATCAAGTTGAAATATACGTGCAATATACCTCCTGTGTTCTTCCATCATGTATCAAATAATAACAAATATTCAAAGTGCTAACTCATCAAATAAGATCTGGATCACAGAACAAAATATATATGAGAAAATAAATCACACAAGGATTGTCTTTCTATGGAATCAACTCTATGTTATGAGATAATTTATCATTGGTTTTATGATGCACATTCAAGATGTATGAGATAAATTGATTGTTGTTAGATAAGATTAGATAATTTTATTAATGTCCAACAACCACAAAAGTAGGTCAATGGGATTGTGTGGTAGCATGAGGCAATACAAAGTGGGAGCTCTAAGGTGGCTCCTATATAAAGCAAGAGATACAACTCTAACCTAAAACCTAAAATAGCTAAATCCAAAGATGGAGAGCCAATCTAGAATAAAAAAGTACAAAGATATTTGATACAAAATAAAAATTTATGAGGAGAACAGATCTGTGATCTGTGATAAAAAAATGGTGAATATGTCAAGGTGCACTAGAAGCACTTGTCCACTAGAAGCGTCTCTCCTAATGGTGAATCCAAATGAAGGAATCTAAAACTAGTACTCTATCTTAATGAATAACTGGAAGAGGAGCTATAATGGGTAGTGTGTTGCTGCTTGGAGTGGGGAGCCCACTGTTGTGACTTGGATGTAGTCGACCGACTAATGGGATGGGGACGAGAGTGCCCACATCGTTGGTGTCAGGCGGACATAGAGGTGTTATGTCATGTCCTAATCAATCTGTAATTGGAAGTCGTTTCGTCCTCAGTCAGTTTCTTGGTGCCCCTAGAGGAGGGGAGCACCAAAAAGAAGGAAGTGATATGTTTAGCAGAGGTTGGTCCTAACTATAATTCTCGTTGGAGGGGAGAACAAAGTTTAAGGGACTACTAAAAATATAAGGATAGACAACTCTGATTAGGATACTTGAAGAAACTAGCCAATTCTAAAGCTCCATGAGAGAAAAGTACCTAAAAAGACAATGGAACTGCTTATGAATCTCTAATAGATAATATATTGAAAGATGAAGTGCTCCTCGGTTTCAACCTATCGAAGATGACATACCTAAAAAATCCTATCTAATCGGTTGATCTAGTGATCTATCTACATATTGAGACTATGAGGACCCACTTTGAGCTGGACCAAAGGGATACAAAGAGCATGTGTCCAATGGCATAGTGCGTAATGGGGCCAAACAATGAGACCGTATCTCAGATCCATGAAATGTGTAGCATAAAAGACCATCTTTTGACATAACCTACCCTAAGACTTAATCTAAGTGACTTGCATGAACCATGTATAAAAGTCATCTTTGGTAATTTTGTTCAACTCATGCTTGATATGTTAGAGGTGGCCAAGTGCATTCAAGGAATACCTAAATGGAGGAAGTTAGTCCATCCCAATGCTAACAGATGAAAAAAGATCTATAACCCCCACATACCAAGATCTAGTGCGACTTGAAGGGATACCTGAGGAAATGGATTGCAATGAGACAAATACCATGTATGGGTACCGATTTTTTCCTATCACTGAGTTAGGAAAGATACAAAGACAATGTAAGAGAGAGACAAGATAGAACATCATCTCAAACTGAAAGGGGCAAAAACCGAACTCTGCAAGTACAATGGGATGAGGAACCATCTACTTGCATTTGATGATGCGATAAAGGAGGAGAATATGCACTCTCTTTATTGAGGCTCAATGAGATTTAGTAGACAAGGCCCCCAAATTTTTGAACCATAACGAACTATAGGCTGAATGAGAGTGTCCATGAGAGACATCTTGGACAAGATGTCTTGAAAATGGTGAGGTAAGGACCTTGTTGCATTGATGATCAAATTATATAGGTTGAATTTTTTTTTCCAAAATTTTGTTGTCAACATCAATGTAACACACATTTCTCTTGTATTAATATTGGATGAACTGGGTGGCTGTTGTAATCTCACAGATCACAGAGGGTTACCAATAATACACATTGAATCATACAAACATAACAGACACAAGAGACAAGAACATAGATATACAACAACATATTATATTATATCATGAGGGTCCATACATACACAGAATTGAACTGAGTTCTCATTTGGCTCAACAGCCTAATATATATGATTTACAAATAGTTACATATAACTACTTGTCGATTCGGTCAACCAGAACGACCTTATGCAACCGACCTGATCTCCTATTCAGTCAGTTGTTTAACTAGTCGGATCACCGACTAGCTCCTCCAACATCTCCCCCAGGAACAAAATCTTTCTTCCTCCCGAAGAAACAGGGGAGGTACTCAAAATTTGTATTGTCTGAGATAGTTACTTTATTGTTTGTTTTCATAGGCTATGCAATCAGATGGTTGGTCGTTTTTGTATGCATACTTCAATAATTTCTTCCGCAGTAACGACCAGTTGATGTTGAAATTCTGTCCAACTTTGTAGTACTTTCTGGATGTCGATGGTCAATGTTGTGATGCTTGATAAAGTCGGCATCTTCTCCTGGATGGGTAGGTCTACTATACTTTCCATGTCGAGTCCCAAGAATTGATCTTTTTCTTCTGCTGCATCTAGTAATCTTTTCATCTGCGGGCAGATTGTATCCAGTCTATCCAAGCTTGGGAGTGCTGGTTGTACCCACCGGTGTGCTTGTCTTTCTAGTCTCTATAGTTTGGCTGTCTCCAGTACGATTTGATCTTGCATTGTATTTCTCAGTGCTTTTTCTCCTTTCCAACGCTTGAATCTATTCTCGAGTTTGTTGGGTCTGTTGAAATACTTGTCCGTAATAAGTAGGCCAATCATGAAGTACTTCCTTTGTGGTGACAGATTCTTCCAAGTGGTCTTGCAACACTTTGTAAGCTTCTGAGAATGTTGTGTACTGTTGCATTAATAATCTAGATGTCTCTTCCTTTTTATCTTCTTTTGTATTTTGTATGTGTACTTGTAGGGTCGCCACCACACTCTCAAATATTTGATATGATTTTCTAGTGGCTTGTCGGTTTCGGATTCCATTAGACCTGGTATTATAGTTTGAGCTAAATTTATACATTTTGACAGGAATTCAACTTGTTCATTCTTAATGTCGTCGACCTACTATTGTCTGGTCCGGCTTTTTGTTTTTTCCTCGGTGGCCAAAGTTTCTAAGAGTTGTCCCAACTCTCTGTCTCTTAGTTTTGTTGTGTCAACTGCAGTAGTCGATCCCAGCTGGCTAAGGTGGATCCTTGTTGACCTCTACTCTTTTTTATGTTCCTTCTTCTTTTTGTCTCTTTTTCTCTTGTGTTTATGCTGTTCTATCTGTTGTTGTGCGTGTTTATACACAAGTGGTGGGTTCTCCTATGGTTGGTTTTCTGGTTACTGATCTTCAATGATCGGTGTAACTTTTGGTTGACTCTCTTGGGTGGAATCTGTTTTTGGAGGATTTGGTACAGATGGTTCAAGTTTTGTTAGAGGTTTTGGATTGGGAAGTGGTTGCGGAGATGGTGAATGGTCGGGTGTAATTGGTGTAGTGGGGATATTGTCGGGAAACAATGGATTGTCGACTTCTGGTGGTGAGTCATCGAGGTCATCGGAGAACAAGTTGTCGATTACCTTATTGATTGCTACCATGTCGGCCTGGTTATCTTCTTCCATACCTCTGACTGGTTCATTGGCTAGTGGTGGCTGGGGGTTATTTGAGGGTATAATTGATGTGGTGCGACTTGCAGCAATTTCGGAAGAGATGTCAGGATTTCTTACAAAAGTCGACTTAATGGTTGCTATAGTTCTTGGTTTTTGTGGTATCTGGCCAAGTTGTTGTGCTAGGATTTGGCGTGTTGTGCTAGATTCTACCAGGGAGCACTTGGTAGAAATTTTCTGGGCTGAAGTAAACAGTTTTGGAAGTTTTTCAATGAATGCTTGGAAGTCGCCATCCTGGTCGAACCTCTCTTTTAGGGTTTCTGGCATAACATTTTTGTAAATGTCGACTGGGATTATGGTGGGTATCTGTGTGGTGTCTTCCTGTGTAATCTGGGTTGGAGATGGGGGTGGAGGTGTAGACACCAAGTCGACAATGTTTTCGTCGACTGAAGGGGTTGTAGTTTTTACCTTTTTCGGCCTCCCCTGCTTTGCTCCTGAATCGATGAAGCATCTGAACTACGTCTCGACTGGAACTTTGTTCGCTACAACGTCTTCTATGATGTCGACGGCCGTAGCTACTAGTTCGTCTTAATATTCTGATTCTGAGAGGATAAGATTGTGCTTCCCCTTCCCTTTTGCCTGAGTTGCCTTTTTTCTTGTGGCTGCTATTTCCCTTGCTAGTTTTCTGATTTTGTCCTTGGTTATAGCGTATTCTGGGTTATCAGATTCAATGTCTTTCTATAGTCCTTCTCCTCCCTCCTGTTGGTGAACCGGGATGATGTTTTTCTCGCCTGGTTTAGCCACCTGATGCTCCGTCAGTGTACTTCCCCTTTGGGTCGGTGGTGGTAAAGTTGTTATTTGTAGTTTGTTAGTGTCCTATGCTGGTGTCTCTTTTGACACGAAGGTGTTGATATATAGTCGGAGTTCATAGTCCTCCTCCTTCTCCTGGTTAGTCAGTGGTTCTTCAATTGGTAGGTTTACTTCTTTAGCCTATGTTGGTATTGATAATTTTTTATTTGATTATCAAGCTAGCTCTTGGAAAATCTCTTCAATTATTGGGTAATAGTCGAGAGGTTTCGATTTTTCTCCCTGCATATACCAGACTGTAGTGTGGTCGAGTTCTAGTTGGATGTGTGCTATTTTCGGCAAAATTCTTCAGATGTTTTGAGGCACCCTCCATCTGGTTTTCTAGATTTTTAAGTTTTGGAACCAGTTTTCCAATAGTACTTTTATGTTTACAAATTCTCTCATTGTTGCATTCTGTGCAAATGGATTGAACCTCCACATGTGGTATTTGTGTGGTTCTTGGAACTGTTTGTCCCTGACTGGGCACAAGTGGTACATCACTATCCAGAGTATAAGAGATGGGAACCTTATAATTCTGACGGACTTCTGACACTTTTCACATATAGATTTGAGCATGTCGGTGACATACTGAGCCCATCTGTAGACTTTTCCTGTTTTTGCTATTGTGTCTACCAATTCTAACATATCTAGCTTCAAATCACTCCCTCATCCTGTAGGGGTGAGCCCTGTTGCTATGATTTTGGCCACGATTTGTGGTGTCCGTGCTTGTATTTGACTGATCATTAGCCCTTTTGAGTTTTTTCCTGATGGTGTCCCTATTAATCGTTATACCAATCCTTCTTTTATGCCAATAGGGATAGGGTCACCTTGGTTTGAGAGACCAGTCAGCTTATATATGACTTCGCCAGAGATTTCTACTGGTCTGTCGAAGTAAAATTTTTCATTGTGGTATCAGCTGATAATGAATTTTGCCGCGGTTTCTTTCATTCCTCCAAAACTTGCCATGAATGGTGTGTTCATGTAGTTCATAATGGAGCTATGGTTTATCTTCTATGCTTCTTGTGTCTATTTCTTGTCGACATAAGCCCATTCCTTGATTTCGACCCAAGTTTTTGCCCATGAGGTTTCTTGTACCTTGGTGTTCTTGATGTTTCTTAGTCATCTCATGAGTGGGTTTCTGCTGATTGTAGTTCCCTTGTTTTTGTAGTTGCAGCTTTGGTTTGGTTTGGGGCCATCTCGTCGGTCTCTTGGTCAACTTTTCTTACAGGTTCTCATCTCTCAATTTTCTGGCTGTTGAGTTGTTCTATCTCTTCAAAATACGGTAAATTATCTTTTTTTGGTCTGATATTTATAGGTAGAATGGGTGACATTTCTGTCGATGGATGTATTAATGGTGGAAGTGATAGTCCAACACAGTCTCTGGAGTTTGCATTTATTCCGATTTGATTTTGGCTCTCCTTCTGTCTGTAGTTATGAAGGTGTGATTTGACCTTCGGGGTCGTTGGTCGATGTCGATCATGCGAATGGTCGATGGCGATATGTCAATGGGTTTGATGTCGGTTGTTGAAGCATTGGTTATTATATCTTTTGAAATTTCCTGTCATCCTGGGTTATGGGTGTTGGTTCTATTTTGTTGTTTTTAGGCTTTTTATATTTTTATAGTTTTTGTTTGACAGTTATAGTCGTTATATGTATGTTTCTTCTTCTTCTTTTTTTCGAACTTGTTTTAATTTTTGTATCGTTTTAGTCGGGCACCATTAACAAGTTTCTGAAATATTATGCCTTGTAATGTCCTTAGTCTGACTGATTCGTTGGCATAAATCTCTTCGACAATGTAAGGTCCCATCCATTATGTGTGTAACTTTTTGGGTTTTCCTTTTACTTGACTGTTGTATAGTAAGGCGAGGTCTCCTACTGATAGATTTTTGTTTTTGATATTGTGATCATGCCAAGCCTTCTACTGCTGTTTTTGGATTTCTTGATGTTGTAGAGCGAGCAGTTGGTGTTCCTCTAGCTTGCTTAATTACATCAGTCGGTCCTTCCTGCCTTCTTTGACATCAACATATAAAATATATTCTATGATAAGTGTTTGCTGTCAAAAATGTAGTGGAATAACTGCTTCTTGGCCATAAACTAGTGGAAACGGTGTTTGGTCGGTCGAACGCTTGTATGTTGTTATGTAAGCCCATAGTACTACAGGTATCTTTTCCTCCCAATCATCTTTGTCGGTATTATAGATTTTTGTTAGACCCCTTGTTAATGTTTTGTTGAATGCCTCTATTGCTCCATTCGACTGAGGGTGATAAGTTGTACTACGTTGGCGGTCAATTTTGAACTGGTCTGTTAGTGCTTTGATGGTTTTTTTAATAAAGTGTGAACCTTGGTCACTGATTAGGGTTATTTGACATCCAAATCTAGTAATTATATTTTCGTAGATAAATTTAGCAACTATCTCACTGGAACATGTGTCGACTGGTTTTGCTTCTGCCCACTTGGTTACATATTCTACTGCGGTTATTATGTGCACCTGTTCTTTTTGCTGGTATCGGGAATGGTCCTATGAAGTTGATGGCCCAAATTTCAAATGTCAAAATTGGGTTTACTAATATCGAGGGCATTTATGTACTAGGCAGAGGTTGACCCATTCATTGACATCTATCACATTGGCTAACAAACTTTTTACAATCCTTGTATAGTGTTGGCCACCATAGCCCTGACTGTTGGATTTTCTTGGAAGTTGTGTCTGCTTGAAAATTTCCTCCCGCCGGTCCATAATGTGCTTCGTACATGATATTGTCTCTTTTGTGTTCTAATACGCATATTCTAAGGATGTCGTCCAGGCCCATTTTATATAAAAATCCATTTATGAGGCTATATGGTGCAGCTTTCATAGCTAAGATTTATTTCTTTTTTGTGCTCATGCCCTCTAGTGCTTGACCACTTTCTAAGAATTGAGCTATTTCCTCTAATTCTGTTGGGGCTGCTTCTATTCAAAATAAGTGTGCATCCGTTAGGTCATCTTTGACTCCTATCGGCTCCTCTCCTGTGTTGATTCACGATAAGTGGTCGGTTCTGACATTTAATTTTCCTGGTCTAACAACGACTTCAAATTCGAATTCTTGGAATAGTAGTAGCCATCAACAAATTCTCCCATGGTGTAAGGGTTTTTTTACAAGGTATTTTAATGCTTGGTGGTTGGTATAAAAGATGAAAGGGTTGGCTAGTAGGTAATGTCGATAATTCTGTAGTGAAAAAGCCATTCCTAATGCTTCTCTCTCTCTGTTTTCGAATAGTTTCTTTCTGCCTTATTTAGTTTTCTGCTACTGTAAACTATGGGGTAATCCATTCCGTTGTCCCCTGGTTATGTTAAGATCGCTCCTATTGCTAGGCCTGATGCATTGATATATATGTGAAATTTGATCGACCAATTCGGGAACGTTAGGATGGGTGCCTTTACTAGCTTCCTTTTTAGTGTTTCAAATGATATGCTACATTCATCTGTCCAGTCAAACTCCTGATCTTCTCTTAATATTTCTTCCAATGGATAGGTCATATCTGAGTAGTATCTCATAAATTTCCTGTAATATCCTATATGACCAAGTAGTACCCTGACTTGTTTTGGGTTCACTGGTGGTTTTAAGTCGAGGATAATTTTTATTTTTGAAAAGTCGACCTTGATGCCTTCTTTGCATACAATGTGTCCTAATAGTATCCCTATAGGAGTTAGGAATATGCATTTCCTTATGTTTAGAGATAGCTGAAATTGTCGGCATCGTTCCAACATGAGCCTTAGCCATTTGCAGTGATCTTTCAGCATAGAGTATATTGTCCAATCATCGAAATATATTTTCCATTGTTTTGTAGATATATTCTTGAAATGTTTTGAATACTATTCTCGAAAATACTACAGGTGCTTTTTTTAGACCAAAAGGCATAACTTTGTAGGAAAATGAATCGAATTCACATACGAATGTTGTCTTTTTCTGGTCTTCTTTGGCTATTGGTACTTGGTTGTAACCTGAGAATTCGTCTGTAAACAAGTAGCATTCATGTCCTGCGACTTCATTTAGGATTTCATCTGCATAGGGTGTTGGGAATGGGTCTGTTAAGGTGACTTTGTTTAATTCTCTGAAGTTGACACAGATCCATAGCTTTGTTGGGTCATGTTTCTTTGGTTGTACAACCATTGGACTTGCCCATTCTGATTGGTAAATAGGGTAGATAATTCCTTCTGCAAGCATACTATCAATCTCTGTCTTGACTATCTCTTTGTATTTATGAGCTAATTTATATGGCCTCTTCTTTAGAGGCCGGGCATCAGGTTTAACGTCGATCTTCATTTCACCCATTTCATGGACTAGAACTTTGAGATATTTGTAGTCTATAGCGAATATATCCTAGAATTATTTTAGTAAGTTTACTATTTCAGTTGTTTGTTCTTCACTCCAGTAATCGCCATTTTTTGCCATTTTTGGTCGATCATCGTTTGATATGTCAAATTCTTTAGTTTTCACTTTGACATCTAACCATTATGGTGCTTTGGCTTCATTGATTAGTCGGCTCCCTTCTTTGAATTGTGAAAATGCAGCAGGAAAGTCTGCTGCAGTCATTCAATTGGTATATTCTTTGTCGGTTGTCTCGACTTTAAGTACTGTGCGAATTGGTTTTGTTGTTTCTGAATGGTATGATTTCCATCGAAAGCTTTTCCCTTCCAGATTTTCGTTTTCCATTTGTATTCTTGTTGACTGCGGTATTTTCTTGGTTTGTATGTTATCACATGTTATTGAATATCGATCATAATTTTGTGTTAGGGTGTTGTTCTCGGTCGATTCTATAAATTCTTTGATTTGTTTTACAGTTTCGACTAGCTTTCATTTTGCGGTCTAAAGCTGAAGTCTTTAATGAAGTTCTCTCTAAGTTCGTGCCATTGAAATGTTTCACCCCGTGCTTCTTCCATTTTGTACCATTTGTTTGGTAAGTTGGATAGCGTTGATGGAAACAGGTGTGGCCATGTACATTCGTCTTTATATCCAAGTCTTTTCCACTCTCTTTCGCATGTTCTTATGTGTTCTTCTGGGTCCTACCCTTGGATGAACATAGGTATTTGGGATTTTTTTATTAGAATTTTTCCTCCAAATATTTCTACAAAGTAAGTCGAAGTTGTTGTCCATGTCTGCAATCTTGATTGATGGGTATCCCAACATCTAGCGGCTTCTCCTGTGAAGGTTTCTACTAGGCTTTGTAGTCGGCCATGTTCACCAATGTTTTTAGATACTTGTTCTATATGCATAACTAGTGATTCTCTTTATTTGTATCTCGGGATTTGTTTGATACTTACATTTGTTGGTTTTAAGGTAGGGTATTCCTTGATTTTTTTTCGAATATTTTTGGGACAATGGAAACTAAGAAACATTGTTGGACTGGTTTTTTATGTATTGTCTGAATGGTCCAGCAACCTCTTGCTTGCGTCTCGTATTTTTTGACTTCCCAATCATATAATTATGCGTTTGAGTTGTATCCTATTGAATCTTGATTGCCTAAGTGAAGCTCGCCATAGACATTAGGTTATGTGTAGTCTTCATTATTTTGTATTTGGTATAGTTATCGGATGTCGACTTCTTCATCAATAGGTTCTATCCACGGTTCTCCTTGGGATGGGTGGATAGGTACTATGAATTTTTGTCCATTCCCTTTTAGTTTTATCCTTTCTTTGTCTAAAGATATTGATGCTTTCATTTTTCTTCCCCAAGGTCGACCTACTAAAGCTAGAAAGGAACTGGATCCTTCCTTATGGTCAATAATTTCAAAGTCGACTCTGGTCAATATTCATTTTATTGTCGTATCAACATTTCTACAAACTCCGATAGGTTCGATCATACCTTGGTCAGCTAATTTGAGGTATATTCTTGACTCATATAGTTGAGGTCTACCCAATTGTTCCCAAGTGTCGCGAGTCATAATATTTACTTGTGAGCCGAAGTCGAGTACAACTTGTTGAACATGGTATCCTTCAATTTGTAGGTCAACAAGTGGTTCGACATCACTTTTGTCCTTTTGGTTTAGACTACATATGTTTTTTGTTTGTTTTTGTATATTATTGTTATGCTTCATATTATACAATAATTCAATGAATTTAGATACCACTTTATCTTCTTGTACAAAACGTATTAATTCTTTAACTGTGCTTTGTCGACTATCATTAGCTTCTTCTTGTCTAGCAAATTTTTTAAATATATTTGTTGCGTCATTATACAATTGTTTTTGTGTAGCTGGGTTAGGATAATCGTTCTTTTATTTTATTTTACTTATGCGTGGATTATCACTCCCAATTTTTGTCCCTTGTCAGGTTACTATATGCAGGTTCTTCGTGTTGATTACATCATGTTTTTAAACGCACGACAAGACATTAACATTTTTCTTTTTATTGATTTTATCAAGCATAGTAGGACAATCCTCTAACGAGTGATCGCCAACTCCACAACTAGTACAGAATTTTAAATAGGTTCTATCCTTGTATGGCCAGTCTGCATATCGATGACCTTCTTTATAGCATGTAAAACACTGGATGGGCCGATGTGGTCGATTGTCATGATTCCCAGAGAATCGACCTTGACCTCCATATCCTCCACGATGGTTGTCGAACTAGTGCTCATATCGATGACCTTCATATATTTGATTATTCGGTTCGTTTTGTTCATTTCTTCACTGGTTGTTATCGTTGTTTTGCGCAACTGCGTTTATCTGGTAGATTGCTTTGTAGTTTTGTCGATTCTTTAAGTTTAAGTGGCAGTCGGTTGTTGCATGAATTTTTATTTCACAGATTGCACACCAAGATGCTTTGTCGTTTTTCATGTTATATGGGCAATCTTTTGTTGTGTGTTCTCCATGTTCTTGGCAAATGTCGCAGAAGCACTTTATCTGAACAAATCAAACGTCCTGTCAACTTATGTCTTGTTGACAGTTATCTTTAGTGTGTCCGATCGTTGAGCATTTTGATTCTTGAGGTTCAGCTCTTTCAATGATTTCTGCATGATTTCTAGCTATTCTTCCAATCTAGTATCTGTGGGATATGCTGGGAAATATTCGTCCATCTCCACTTGCAGAGCTTTGGTAAGCACATCTTCGTATGTTTTAAACGTCTCCAAGCTTATGTGTCATCGAATTTTCTGTGATAGACCCGCAAGAAACCACCGAATTAATAGTTGTTCATCAATTACATAATCCAGTTGGCTGAGAAGGTCTTTCCATCGTTTGTCATACTCTCGCACAGACTCTGCTGGCTTTTGAGATGTTGTTTTCAACTTTTTGGCTACCAGATATTTTGCGTCTGAAGTTTTAAAGAAAGACAAGAATTGAACTTTAATTTATGCCTTAGATGCTTGGGGAGTTTTCTCAATATAGGTCATGTACCATGTTAGTGCTCGTTTCCTCAAGGCACTGGCGAATTGTGCCATTTGTCGATCTTCAGCTATAACCTGATTTGCTTCCCATATTGACTCATAGACAAACCAATGTTGTCAAGGATCTTCATCACCCTCGTCTAGAGGGATATGTGCTGATCCATGACCCATGTCAAAATCACTGTCGTTGTCTCCTTCTGGAGGTGGCGGTGGTGGAGTCAATGGGATATTTTTCTTGTCTCGGTGTGCAGAGCTATTGTCGACGGAACTTTCATTCCCGTCGGTTGTTTTTTTTGTCGTTTCTTCTTCGACAAGCAGTCGGTTCAGGTCAACTTCTCCTATCGATGTCCAACTGCACTAATTTGTCTGCAGGTCCGACTGTTCTGTATTTTCCAAAGCTGTGTTTGGTAGGGGAGGTGCTCCTTCATGTTTCAGGTAAAGTAAGTGGATACTTCGGTTGGAAGGGTGCGCCTGAAGTGTTACCCAGTTTCCTTCCTCTGGTCGACGAATCACTAGATGATTATCATCATTTAACTCGTCGTCTAGTCGGCTCCATATACCAAGCTCACTAGCTCTTAGTCTTAGGTCTTCTTTAACAATGGCTTGTATCCTAGTACTCAGATTCGTTGGAGACAGAGGTCTTATCTCTCGGGGAACTTCTATTTGGAGATATTCACGTAGCTCTATCCACAAGTCTTCTTCCATGGGTGATGCTTCTTCATCCACGCCTTCTTCATGTCGGTCATGAACCGACTCTGGCGGATTTCTTTCCTAGTCTGTCACCCTAGTATTCATTCCTCTTTGTAGTGCTATAGCCCGTTCTCTTCTTTCTTCCCTTCTTTTCAACCTCTTCTCTCTCTCTACTTTCTGTAAATCTGCCGTACCTTTGTGTGTCACTGTTCGTTTGATTTCTTTTTTAGGTTGAATTTTCATTGCTGGTGATGGTATCTCCTTTTAGTCGACTAGAATCCTCTTCACTTTACCTCAACATACGACCAACTACCCCCCCATAGCCTTCCCAACGCTTTAGAAAGCTCAGATATTTCTGTTTACTTACTTAGGAAATATTCCCACTCCCTTTCGGCAATGAATTTTTCCCACTTTTTCTATTTCTTCGCCCAATTAGAATTTGGTGGCGGTTCGTGCAATGATAGACAAGGTTCTACAATATGACCCACTCCTTTTTCTATCAGGAATTTGAACAGTAGGGTCGGTTGGGAGCACAGGAACTACTCAGTAAGGTCTGTATAGAATTTTTTCTGAACGGTTTCTACCGAAGTTCTTTCTTCTATGGCTTTCTCCTCGCATAATTTGTCTGTGATTTTTTCAAACCACTCCGACAGGTTTGTTCATTCCCCTCGAATCAGTTTCTCTAGCAACTCTTGGTCCTTAGTTGCTTCCGGATTTTTCATCCAGAAGTTTTTTCAAAAGCTGGGGTACCGATTCTATGAACTTCTCATGAGTTTCAGTGAAGAATTTCTCATTCGCCTGAGCAGTGGTTAATATGTTTCTCCTCGCGTAATTCTGCAAATAATTTGCTATCTTACGCTCCCACTAGTTCTGAATCTCCTGTTCTGATATCATCTACTTATGGTCATCTCAGATATGTACTATTGGCAACAAAACCAATGTTGTAATCTCACATATCACAGAGGGTTACCATTAATACACATTGAATCATACAGACATAACAGGCACAAGAGACAAGAATATAGATATAGAACAACAAATTATATTATATCATGAGGGTCCATACATACACAGAACTGAACCTAGTTCTCATCTAGCTCAACAGCCTAATATATATGATTTACAAACAGTTACATATAACTACCTGTCGGTTTGGTCAACCAAAACGACCTTATGCAGCCGACTTGATCTCCTAATCAACCGGTTGTTCGACTAGTCGGCTCACCGACTAGCTCCTCCAACCGTGGCATACTACTAACAAAGGAGCAATGAAAAGTGCGTGGAAAACACAAATGAGAGAGCACTCATTGCAAAGTCAAAACAAAGGTCTACCAAGAAAGAATAAATTTGTGCAATCTAAGAAAAATTCTCAGAAACATTGTAAATAAATTAACGACATGGGCTGGTGACATTTTTCTACCATTGAAAGAAAGGTCATATAGTGCACCATTACTATAAGTGGAAGTGTGAGCAAGGGAATGACAACAAAATTCTAGACAGTTTGCATTGTGAAAAGAAGAATGAAACATTGAAGGAGAAAAAAGGTGTTTTTATGACATTCTTAGTAGCTACAAATAACTCATATGATGCTCAATATGTATTCTTAAGTAAATCAAATTAAATGAGAAGGAATGGTGGTTCAAGAAGATGAAGAAACCGATTGATGGTGCAAGTTGAAACTACTAAAATTGGTGACAATATAGTTCTTAAAACCAAGGGTGTGTGGCATATATAATTTTCACTTCACTATGCATAGACTACCATGTGATGACATAAAGGATTCCTACACACTTTTATAGTAAGTTTACAAGTGTTGAAGTCTCCTTTGAGTTCCTTCCTATGGTCCAAATGATGATTTTGGAGACCTCAACTTAATCTTAATGCCCCATTGGACCCACAGGAGGGGCCCCTTACTGTTTATCCCTTGGTCTTACCACTTCAATTTCATAGTTAATAAATTTTAAGGTTTGACCACATTTACCCATTTGAGCCATTCTTTATCTAACTCGATCACTCTTAGGTTTCGCTCACTTACTTTTGGGGCCTGGTTATGATTCAGGTGGTTGGAGATTCCCTTTCAAGATTAAAAGAACCCCCTATATTTGGTTTAAGCACTTATTTCATCAGTCAAAATGATCAATTTTTCTCTCTGTTTATATATTTTTATAGCAATCTTAAATGTACACCTTTATCAAGTCAATCTATGGCCTAATTAATGTGGATCCATCGCAAATCAATAGATCTATGTAACTTTTGAGCCCACTTTTTCTAATCTAATTGCAATTATGCCCCCACAACACCTATAAATTGAGGGGGATATATCCAACGAATGACATAAGATGAGTAACTAACTTCCCTTGATTTGTAGATTTAGGGATATACCTACAGATCAATAGAAACTGGGTAACTATTTTCCATTGATTTGCGGGTTGGTAGTTTTACTGCTCCTGAAACCTAATGACTAATTAAGTATAAATACAACACCTCCCCTTGTATTTTGGAGGTCTAATATATATCTAATTTATATCTCTTTTCATGTGCTCTTTATTTTTTAGGCTTTTGCTTTGCATGCACCTCCCCTTCCTTTTTCGATCATCAAACTCAGCTATACACTTTATATTTGTTAGACAAGAAACTGAAAGAAGATTCTTGGTTAAACCAAGAACATACAAAAGCTCATAGCTCAAGAACATCTCTTGCTAGAATTCAGAATGAGATAGAAACCATCCCAATCTCCAAGTACATGGAATCATCCGTAAGCTCCACTTCCATGTCATCTCGTTCTTTTTCTCTAAAGAAACTTGATATAGTGGTTGTCATGTCTCAAATATTCATTGTCCACACACCACATAACACCAAAAGCAATGTCAATGGAATGACAAAACACCATGAATAAGGTGATCTCCACATTGCATGCAAGCTCATATGCTCCTCCAAAAGATTTTACACTTCTTGCAAACTACTTTTGTTGTTGTTGCTTACCATTCCCCTTCTGCAGAGGACATTGAGAGCCATTGTGACCAAACTTATAACACTTGAAGCACAATTCTGCACATGTCTCTGGTCTTTCTTTCCTTGATTCAAATACACTGAGTCTTCCTTTTCGTTCTTCTAACCCATCCCCTCTTGAGTCCTCATTTATCTCCTCCTTTCCTCAACTTCATGATGCGGGATAGGTCTTAAGAATCCTTGAAAATAGTTGAAATCATCTCTAATCTCATCTCCTCTCCAACAAATTCATGCCACTATTTCTCAAAAGTGGGAACTTCTTAGAGGCACAAGCACACTACACAACATGATTCCACGATGGACCAAAGTCATTCAAATATATTTGAACTACCTCACTCTCATCTCATTGTTCTCCACTAGAAGTGAGCCAATCTCTCAACTCCATTTAATTCTTCAAAATTAAATTAGATAGCTCACTAAAGTATTATCCTTGCTCATGCAAGCATCGATGAGCTTGGTCTTCGAAATCATTCTATAGGAAAATGTAATGTCCCTAGTTTCGGCCCATGACACAAACTATGCAAATGATGTAATATCGATAATGTATTTGATGGAACATGATGAGGAGCTCAAGGAAAAGTCCCTACCATGGACATATTGAATATATATGTGTATATAAATGAGTATTGTGATTAGAGAACCATGCATTGGTAAAGCAAAATAATATTACAAATGTGATATACATGTGCATGATAATAATAAAAAAATATGCAACTAACTATGCAAGGAAACAAGAGAAAGGGGCATGATTATCCTAAGGTTAGGGAGGGATATATTGAATCCATGAAGCCAATAGATGAGAGCCAAGTGTCTTAGAGAAGACTGGTGACCCATCAAATGCCAATTGAACTCATGCACCCCAATCATTTAATGCTTCAAAGAGGAAGGAAGTTGAGACAATTATTGCCCCGAGGAAAGGAATGCATGGATATAAGTTCTTTGTAATAGAGTAGTGTCAATTGACCTGTAGAACCGAGAATGATAGTTTCTTATTGGGTCAATGACTAATTGAATTGATGTTCTCCATAAATTACCTGTCAGTTGGGGATGGCGTAGTATCCTATCAGTGAGTTTGTCAACTAGTTAATAAATTACATGGTCAGGTAACTCAGTCCTTCATGGGTATATCTATCTCGCCTTGTCTAGAGAAAGAGAGTTGTGTTATCCATCCATAAACCAATCTATCCATTCTGATGTAAGGAGAAAGACTCAACCCTTGCATGAATAGTGACAGAGTGAAGAGTGAATCTAGGATCTGGATCGTGGTTGTGATTTTGTCAAAGAGGAAATTAGAGAGCACACTGCTATGTGTTACTCTATTGATCTATGGAACAGAGTGGTATTGAATTACCAACAATTAGCTTGAGTCTGAGCATCCTGAGTTTGTACTCAAAGATAGGCGTAATAGAGTCAGTTCCCAAGAGTGTCTAAGTAAGTCTTAGCAGAGTGGTAAGAGAGGGAAAAGCATCGCGAATTCTCAGTCACACACCATGTTCCTTGATGTTGAGTCATCCCGAGTGTTGTTTCCTATGAATCCTATATGACAGAGTGGTCTATTGGACAATGATTAAGTGATTCCCTGGAGCAATTGGTTGTGCATAGCCAGTATTTGCAAGCCCTGGGAAAATAGATCTTGTAGGCAGATGATCTAGGGTTTGTGTGATCTTTCTACACACTCACTGGTATATCACATAGAGGAAGGTGATGCCTGAGGGGTCGTTGAATGGTGAAAGGGTACCTTCTTGGTGTTGTGTGGGGTAGGTAATGTGGACTTCAAGCTAGCCAAGTCTATGTGAGGCCTTTGTGGTTCTATAGGTAAACTAGATCTAACTGATTGTCCTATTTGATTTATTATAGTCCCTACGAAGTTAATAGAGTGGTGAACACCAAGTAGATTAACTGGACAATTTAGTTATGTTGTTTTTCCTTTTATCTCAAGGCAAACCGAGCATTTATGATTTACTATACAGTTTAGTTATGGGGCATCTAAGCTAAAATTAACTGCTAGAATGAGTTGTTTTCACCGATTTTTCGTGGCATAGTTGAATCTTGTATTGTTTGTCCAAAAGGAATTAAAAATGGATATGTTAGGAAGAAGGTGTAGTTGAGAAGCCTTTAATTTTTGCAACATATGAATAAACAAGTCTAAACTCTATTGCGAAGTATGTAGAGAATAAGCATACTTCCCAAACAATAAGATTATCAACTCTATTGCAAAGCATGGAGAGAATAAGCATAATTCCCAAACAATAAGATTATGGGTGATAGTTAGTATGCTTTACATGGTGAGTAGTCAAAATCTTAAATCTGTCAAAACATTAAGCACTTAAGTGAAAATATCTAAATATTTTGCAGTCTCTCTTGAGATTTGTTTGTTTATTCTCATTCTCGATAAATTTGAGTTATACTTATTTTTTACTGTTTTTCTTCTTTATGCGTGCTTTCGTGAAACTTGTATTTTGTTTACTAGCAAGTTGGCAACATCCAGATGCGATAAATTCAATCCAATGTACTGTGGAATTCTTATTTTATACCATTTTGTGAGCAGGGAATCCTCTACACATGCACTGATTCTTCAAGCATTACAGGATGATACCATGCATGATCCTGGGGAGCGAGTTGAAATTGCCCAAAGTCATGCTTTTTACACTCCTTCACTTCTAGGGAAATCTCAGCAAGGTTCAATAAGAGTGGTTGGTTGAGGTTCAATAAGAGTGGTTGGTTGACTGGTATTGCATGGAGGAAATTGAGTTCTTGCTAGCCCAAGTCATTGGAATATGTTTCATCACTCTATCTTCCCTTTACCTTTTATACATATATTTATTTGTTTACATATATGGAAGCTATAAGGAGAACTTGGAAAGTGTTCTAAGGGAAACATACAGATTTAATTTATTATATCAATATGATTTTCCTCTATTCCATATTTTGGCGAAACATGCAAGAGCTTGCTAGTCGTTTCTTCCTTAGCAAGCATGTGTTTAGATTATTTTATTCTTGAAGAAAATGAGAAAACACAAAGTGAGTTATGCGATGGATTGTTAGATATGAAAGAGTATTGTGAATCATCATTTAATAGTTCATAACCTTGAGAGACTATCAAATTTGAATTATTATTATACCATTTCTATTAATAAAATAACTACAAACTAAATCCATACCCATAACACTAAAGAATAGATCCAAACAAACAAACTAAACCCAGACCCAACACATAAAAGAAGAGATCCAAAACCACTCTAACCTAATTGATTGCTAACTACTTATTCAAATCAAAGTCAACTAAACTTAAGTGTAGTGATATTATATTGATATGCATTCACATATAATAATAGAAATTAGTGTAATTGCATTCCTTTCTTCTTAGCCTTTGAAGCATGCATCTAGCTGCCCCTAGCACTAGCTCACAGAAATTTACAAGCATATTTATAAAGCTAGGGTAAAGAGAAATTGTCGAGAGGATTGGTCCAACATCACATGATACCCGTTAAATAGAACCAAGTGATAAGAAGGCCCACATAACCACTGGCCGAGATAGGAGGAGGAGCACAGAATCACTGGCCGACAGGAAAAAGGAACACATCACCACATACCCAAAAGATAAAATCACCATCACTGGGTACCCTGTTCACAGTAGGTGACGTACCTTGCCGTTCTCACTAGAAAGATGGAAAACGTATAAGGTATTTCTGGATATTTATCGATATATGTCTTTCCACTGCTGGTGGGATGATTCCTTCCTTATTCATATTTATAGTAGAAGTAGGTTCAAAATTTAATGGATCTTCTTAAGTCAACTTCTTCTCGTTAGTTCTGGATAGAAAGTATTAACTAGATAAAATGTTGAGAAGAAAGATATCATTTTCATATAAACTTTGAATAAAGAATTATTATCTTGAGAAGAGAGATATCATTAAACTGTAAGATTATATTAAACCCTATACAAACCTAAACTCCTGTACAAATCAAATTCAATATAATAAAAAAAATAGCAATATATTTTTTTTAAATTAATTTTATTAATTTTTCTACTTTAACAATTCAATACAATGTTGCATGAATATATGCTCCATCAAACACACTCTAAACTAATTTTAAAAAAATGAAAAAGATATAATTAAAAATTACTTGATATATTTCTTATTATCAAAACAATCAATTTATTATGTTATCAAACCAAAGTGTGAAGAGCAAACTGATCACTACTCCCTAAATATACTCCCTACTTGGCAGCAGCAATACATGATTTTGTAGTGGGTAAGACCCCAATAACTTGGACTTTTCCTATGGTTAAACTATGTAAATTATTGGTCTTCTTCCCCTGCTTCTTAAGCGGTTCCAATATCTTTTAATACGGATCCCAACCTTTTGCTATTTGCTACTTCTTTGTTCGTAGTTTCTCATTGACTGAATTCCCTTTTCCTATTACTAAACCTTGGCAATTTTTGAAATTTGAATTTCAAGTAGGTTTGACGTTTATTAACAGAGATTACCTATGGAAACAAGGAGTAATCGTTGGGCCTAGTGGTAGAGCATTTGACTGCAGATCAAGAGGTCACCGGTTCGAACCCGGTTGGGCCTTTCATATCGTTTTGTATGCTAAACGATTTGCAGACATTGAAATTATTTGCAGGCCCGAGAGGTTCGATTCACGCCAGTGCAATTTTTGGAGTTTTAAAATCTTTTATGTGTTTGATATAGAATCTGCTTTTCAAAAATGGAGAAAGGAAAACTGATTAGCTAGCGAAAAGGTCTCAGCGCCAGAAAGCTCATTAGTAACGACAAAACTCTTCAACGCCGTCTGTGGGAATCGAACCCACGACCACGTGGTTAAAAGCCACGCGCTCTACCAGCTGAGCTAAGACGGCAATCTTGTTTAAATAGTTACTCGAATTTTCATAGTATAGACAAATTATACATCAGGAAGTCTTATCAGTTTCATGTGCACAATGGAATAACGTAGAGACAGTTAACAACGCATTTTATTTTGGTGCTGGTATATATTGCATAGCATAATTCAAGTATGATTATGGATTAAAAAGAGAAGTTTAGTATACGAAAAATAGGAGAGAGTACGTTGTTTTTATAAAAGAAGAAAACATATTTTTCAAATTTAAAAAGTATAAATAAACAATTTAATATTTTCATGTAATATTTAATTTTCATTAAAACAATAAAACAGATTTTTAATAATTAGCAAATTTTATATTTATATTATAAAATAAATTTAATATGAAAATAATTTAATAAGTTATAAAATTTAAAGCTTTAATTTGGAAAGCTGACACTCATGTTCAAATTGAAAATAAATTTAAAAAGTTCTTAAAATTGCTTCAAAAATAGGTATTTGCAAATCTTTTGCTTAGCATGCTATGCTATATTAAATTATTTGACACATCTCTTTCATCTTGATATAGTGTATCTAAAGTTGATCAACATTTTAGGATTTACATATCGTGGAGACCAAACTAACTAGCATTGTAGGATTTACATATCATGGAGACCAAACTTGTCAGTGATGTTGAAGACACTAACAATGCTGGAGAAGGAGATGAAGGATCAACATTTGAACTAAAGAATCTAGAAGAGAAAAGTGACTAGGAAAATGATCATAGACTACAACTAATAGGATTATTGAAAGGCAAAGATAATTCTAGAATAGAAGTATCTAGTGTTGATGGTAGCTTAAAAGAAAATGTCTTGAGTGATTGGATTGGTGAAGTAGAAAGGTATTTTGACTTCAAAAAAGTAGAGGGCCCAGAACCTTATGATGGTGTAAGGCCCATATTGAATTGAGAGGAGGTTTTGATGGGGTCATAAGATATGCTCTTTTTATAAGTGTAGCCATACCTTATCTACATGAAATTTTGTGTGGAACTCGGTCATTATCGTGGCATTCCTTGTACTAGGCATTGGCTTCCTACAAAATATTATGAAATTGTTAGTGGATGTGTTGGATATGTTCAACAAATTATCTTTCTATATCAATCTTGATTTGAGCATGGGAGAATTCTTCCTATGTAAATGAAATGCGTAGAGCTATGTCAATTGGGGCCAATGGTTGGAACCCCAAGCATACTTGAAAAGGGTTATGGCTAATATAGCTATGCAGAGATCTATTGTATCTACAATGAACAAAAGGAAGGCTTGCATCTTTGAAAGGAAGCACATTTATAGAATTCACTTCCTACACTAATCAAAGAGAGAATAACATGCAAAAATCTAAACAAACATAATTGTAGTAATGGACAACATATAAACATACAACCATTAGATAATGATTTCTTCGAGACACTCTTCTAGGAGAAAAACTCCACACCCAATGTATTATTCATCAACGGACAAATGGTTACAATACACTACAAATTCTTTGTGCTCTCAACATGAGTGTTCAACAATATAAGGATTTCAAAGAAATTTCAACAACATAGTAGTAAGTTGAAAAACTCACACACTATTTTACTCCAACCTTGACACTCAATAAATAAGCAAAAGAAAACCATTAACTATTTAAGGTTTTCCAATTCGACATGTTGGAAAACACTAACAATTAATTAGCCAACTATTCATGCTTACCATTCATTGCTTTCTAGTGATACACATTTATTCCTTGCCACTATTTAACATTTATTCCCTGCCACTGTTCAACATTTATTCTTTGTTACAACTCGACAATCATTAGCTCCTCTACTATAATACTGCAAGGTATGTGAAACACATGTCCCAACATTCTCTCATTTGTCATATACGTTGCAAGAGAATAAGGGAGAATGCATCAAACTATTGGCTATTTGCTAAGGGCCATAAGGCTCATAAACTCACAACACCACTTGAATTTACATGTTCTCACGAATTTTGTCAATGCTTCTAAAATATTATGTAAAGTATCCACTTTCTCTAGTATCACCTTTCCATACTCTACCATGTCTCGAATGAACTGGTATTGGATATCAATATGCTTTGTATTCACATTAAAGGTCAAATTCCTAGCCAGACAAATTGCTATCATATTAAACTGTAATAGATATTTGACTAAGCCCTATGACTTAACACTATTTCATAATCCAAATGGCCTCCTTATAGACAGAAGTAAATACCATATACTCCACCTCTATAGGAAAAAGAAACCACACCCTATTTCTTTCTCATCCAACTCATTTCCCCCCCAAATGATAGAAATGCATATCCAATCCTAGATCTTCGTTTATCTACATCCCCTACCCAGTCATAATCAACATAACCTAGCTATGTCCACTAAGTGTGGGTCCCTTGAAATATTACTATGATAACAAAAGGGACACTCAAAAGTACCTCATAAGTACATGTAGACCATGTTCAATGCAACCCAAAGATCACATCCAAGGTTAGCCATGAATCAAATCAAGACTCCCACTACTTGGGAAATATTTGGACTAGTACATACCATAACATACATCAAACTACCAACTGCACTTGCATAAATGTAATGTTCCAAGTCTAGTGTACAGACCTGAAAGCTCTCCAATTCTGTTAATTGTATTAAAATTTCTGAACTGGAACTAGTTTATGCAATGACTCCTCTGACTGGGAAAATAAAGGGTTTATTCTGGGAAATTTTGCAGACAAAAGGAGGGAGCAGTGGGAAGCAACCAAAGACAACCAGACATTGAATTTCCTCTCCCCTAATACATTTATATCTGGTTCCATTTAGGGTTCAGAATCTGCACTGCGGAAACGTACTACCACGCTTCTGGGCAGCCAAACCGTGCAACTAAGGAGAGTAGTTCGGTCTGTTTCAACCAGGGGCTTCTGGAAACTTGCAGAGGTTTATTTCAGCATTAATATAACATGAATAAAGGATTTATATAGTTCATTGATGTTCTGGAAATTTCTAACAAGTTTCGGTTGAATTTGGGATTTTTGGCAGTTTTGGCCAAGGAGAACCCTGCGCAGAGAAGGATGCAAAAGGGTAGTATGACCCAAACAAAAAATGTTTCTAGAGGTTGATATGGTAAATTAGGCCTGTTACTGACCTACAGGAACTTACAGATCTCAGTTTGAGTTTACAGAACCTATTTTGCATCAATTTCAAT
>LPNX010078675.1:219803-238153 GCA_001517045.1 Pseudotsuga menziesii | reverse complement strand
ATATATATAGTTGTTTGACAAAAGAAATGGTTTAAACCATCCACATTCTACATAGTAATGTAGAATGTTATGTCGCGTTGTGATTTTTATCAAGGTTTATGTTTCATTGCAATGTTATTGCAATATCCCAAATTTTGGACCTAAAACTTATAGGCATGTGCCTATTGATTATGATGATGATCTTGATGTTTTATTTTTATATATTGGGTCAGAGACCCCACTTCATATGAATATGATGATTTGTTTTATATATTGAGCATAATCCAATTATTGATGATATATATATATATATATATATATGCTTGTTTGTGTTGGGTGTGGACCCTAAAGCACGTGATTGATAAGATGTTTTGTGTTGAGCGGGAAGCTCTAGAGCACATGAGTGATTGATGATTTTTGTTGAGCGGGGAGCTCTGGAGCACATGAGTGATTGATGATTTTTGTTGAGGGAGGAGCTCTGGAGCACATGAGGGATTGATGATTTGTGTTGAGTGAGGAAGTCTGGAGCACGTGAGTGATTGATGATTTGTGTTGAGCAAGAAGCTCTAGAGAACATGAGTACTTACCTTTGTGTTGAGAGATAAGCTCTCGAACACATGAAAAGATAATTGGAAGTGTTGGGCATAATCCCTGGAGCCTTCCATGTTGGTGTTGAGTATAAGCTCTGGAACATCGGATCCTTGGCCATTGTATCCCTAGGTGTATCGTCCAAGTACATCCTAGCATTAGTGTTGAGCAAAGAGCTCTAGAATTGCACTAAGTTGTAACTCCCTGTTAAAGTGTTGATTATGGGCTCTAGTAAGCGCTGGGGGTTATTGAAAAGAATTTAATAACTTCCAAGTGAAAACGACTTGAGACAAATAATGATCTCGTCATATTTATTTATAAGTGATTAAATGAAATTTTGAATTTATGTATTCTCATCCAGTACTTAAGAGCTACTACGTTATATGAGGGAAACCTAACATGAAAGGATGTTTAGAGTTTCCTAGCCTAGTAGACCTAACCTTCTAACTATATTGACCTTAATGAAGAAGTGTCATTAAGTCTAAGGATCATGGTATATGATTCCCAAAGACAAATGTTAACAAGTGTTATATTATTATGTACTTTATACATGGTATGTATAAAGAATTAAATATATTTATAATATTAATGATGAAAGAAAGAATGAAAAGCTCCATCCATTATTATTTATTATGTAAAGATAATAAATAGTCCAAAACCTAGAAAGTCTAATTAGGAACTAGTTAAAAGTTCCTAAGTTAAAAATATTAAAAATTACCCAAACTAATTGAAACTTGGTTAGATCAAGAAACTAGGGTTTCTTGATTTAACTGTCCCTTTGACTGAAAATTCTGTCTAAAAGGACTCAAGCCAAGGAAAGGATTGGGGTTCTGATCTATCAATTGGAGGAGTCATTTTATACCTATTTTCCTCTCAAGAGAATTCTTGGAGAACATTTTATTGAAAGGAAAAAATAGAATTGATCCAGACCTGATATACCAGATAGGAAACCATGCTTTAGGAACTCTAAGCTACTTGCATGTTGGAATCCATCTAGGGGGATCCATATTGAAACCAGGAATGGTTTTGGGTCATGGTTGGGTGGAATGTGGTAGTTCCCAAGTGATTTGGTCATAAAAAACAAAGGTCAGATTTGCCTTGAATTATTAATGCTAGTTATTTGAGTGTGCAGGTTTAGCCATTAATAGAGCTTCTAGTTACAGGTATGTAGCCCTAGACTGTCTATTCTACTTTCCTAGAATAAATGCTAGCTATGTTAGGTAAATGATTACATTGCATTTTCCTAACCCAATGTATATGTTTATCTATTTAAATCTACTAAGGTTTTCATTTTAAATATTAACCCTAGGCTGTAAGTGATTTCTATACCAGGTTTATCCAGGGTTTATTTATTAGTTTACTTCTGCAAGTTTAATTTCTTCCAAATGTTCATCAAGGGTTCCACACCCTAGATTTAATTCATGTATTAGTTTTACTAATAAAACTGGTTTAATTACAAACTAGGTTTATTTCAGATATATTACTTATCTTCTCCTTTGGTCTTTTTACTCTACTGACATATTCCATTTTTTAGCAGAGGCATGTTTTAGATTTACATAAACTAGTTCAGAGGTAAGTTACATATATACCTACAAGTATAAACTTACAACCTAGATAACCTAAGATATTATCTACAAACTGAACTACTATATATATATATATATATATATATAGACATCAACAGTAAACAAATGGTAATATTTTCTATAAGTATACATTAACAGTTATAAAATGAATTTATGAATATAATCAATTAAGTACATAATATAATTTATTCCTAGGATAAATATACCAGTAAATACCTTCCAAGGTCTACATATTTAAATACAATATAATTTCAAAAGTATTCCATTAAAATTAACATCATCATAAACAACGAACAGAGTGAGTATCTTGACCATTATTTGGTCCAAGAATCAAGTCTCTTTTCATTATTTAAAATCCACAGTCTTATAACATAAATCCACATAATCAAAACTTATGCCATAAAAATCGAATAGTCTCATTTAAATATCGCTCGCAGCCATAATAAAACAATTAACCAAACTAATACCATAATCATTAATTAATGAACTTAGTAAATTTCGCAAGAACGAATCCTCTAGACTATTACTTCTAATCGCTACTTAACCATGAAACCATCATATTCAAAACCCCAATATAATTTCATACAAAGGAATCGTTTTCATGTATAAACCATATTGAAATCTCTACACACTCCAAAGTAATTACAAGGGTGAACAGGAATCGAATCCTACGGGAATCCAAGCCCCAACTCACATCCATATAAAAATACAACTCGTTACATCAACCACGAACAAGATTTGAACCCTATGGGAATTTTTTTATAATAAATCACTGCCACGCTATGCATATAGCATATGTGGGATACGTTATTATTAAGGTTAATAATAAGGTTAATAACAAACAACTATGCTACAGCTAAGTTGTAGGACTTAATCTCTGCCCCTGTGTAGTAATCACGGCCACGACCAAATTAACTAAAATCCACAGTCCTTTAAAAGGCAGTCTATAGAGATGAAGTACTTCATGGGTTGCACCCATGGCTCTTTCCCAATTCACGTTATATACTAATGAACGAAATAATGACAGTAAGGCAACCATCCAGAGCTATCACAGCAACCTTGGCGAAGGCTCATGCCATACACAGCATGGCCTCTACCCAAACACTGTCAAGTCTTATAGCTAGATTTTAAATAAAATCATTTTATACACATTCCATCAACGAAAGCGAATGCCTCATTTAACCCACAACAATAATCAAATAAGTGCGGCATAAATTCAACAGATACACAGTTAATGTAATAACCATTGCCATTTCATAAACACAATATATATTATGTACAGGAATTCCAATAATGCAAGTTAAGTATTATCGAGTCGTGCCAAGGGCTATGGCACCATTGCAAGTAATGGTGTTTCCTAGGAATAAAATCCCCAAATTCCAAAATATGAATTACAATAACATAACATATACATAGATCCTATAAGGGAACTAAAATTTGCAACATGGCCAAAAGGCCTCACAAAATATAGAATCCCAAGTCTGTTATCACAAGCCCGAAGGCGCATCAAAACCCCACAGAGAAGCCCCAAACCAAATGAAGAAGATGAAAAGCAGTCATGCTGAGAGATAACAAGTGTAGGCTTGTGTGGAAGGCTTACCTTACACCTTGGCACCACCTACAAATCATTGACAAATATTTGAGCCACGTTACTCTTCGCCAACCCTGGCACCTGCAAACCACCAAAAAAAACAAAGATGAGAAGTATGGATTGTCTACAAGCAACGAGATAAACATCAAATGCTTTCATGAAACCAACAGAGATTACCTTCAATTATCCAGCAATCGCCTCCATTTTTCCCCTGTGTAGAGCCAAGACCAAACCCCAAACAACCAAAATGAAATGACAAGCCATTGTGGAATCCAAACCCTATGTTGGGTCTACCATGATCCCCAAGGAGAATTAATGGCAGCAGTATGGTGTCCACTATAGACATAAAACCTAATACTCCATAGTTGGAAAACAATGCATTAACATTAGTTTCCATCCCCATGCAAGAATTAAACCCCAATCATATATGGTTCAACCATATGGTAACGCGCCACCCCAAAACATATTACAAATATAATATAACCCAAGGTTTTGTGTAATATATAGTCAATACAATATATGTGTCGACCAAAGTTTAAATACCAAGTACTATAATGGGTATCACATAACCATAGGTCTAAGCCTTGAACCTTGCATTATCATACTTCATAAGCGTTAATCCTAAGAACCATGGCATATGAAATATGCCATGGTAGTAACCGGGTATAAAATCGATGGTGATCTTTAACCAATATTGTACACCTACAAATGGAAATAAAAGAAGTGTTAGTACTCATATTAACATAAACATAAATACAAATAAACATAGGATGAGAATAATTGGTCAGTAATTACCTAACGATAAACAGTAGGTTGTGTAATAAACAAGCTTCAACTTTACATAATGAGTTGATTGTCGCTAGGAATACCTGCGTGTAAACAAGTAAATAGTTGCCTTAGTTCAAGAAGAACTAAGTAAGCATGTCGGACAAGTGAACACTTTACCTCTCAAGCCGTCATGGGAGAATGAGTCTAGCCACTCCGTCCACTTTGTTCCCACAAACAAAGTTAAATCAGGATTTTGTAAATAACAAGTAAACATACGCAGAAATGAACGAAGTATATAAACCAATAACTAGCACATACATAGAAAAGTACAACCATAAGAATCAAGTAGTGATCAAATCCATGACATCTTAAGTAAAATAACTAATATTGTTGACTGAAAGTAAATGACAGAACGTAAGAACAACTTACGACTAAACAGTGGTACATGTAGTGTACGATCTATTTTCGTAAGACAAATAATGTTCTGCATAGGTAGTTTTTACCAGCCTAATATTTTTTTTTCAATTTTTGGGGACATTACAAGTGGTATCAGAGCCCAATTTAAAAACTAAGAGACCTATGGGCACACCAAGAATTTACCGCCAAGAAAATATAGTATGATATTAAAATTGTTACTAACAGAAAATCTTCTTGTTATTTAAAAATTTTGAAATTTTAGGAAAATTTTACTAAACGGTTCAGTTTATGAACACTGAGGAAGATAACAACTGACAAGGAAGGATGAACACCCCCACCCCAGAAACCGAACTAGTGGTGGAGCTGAATTATGATATTCTGAAGACTATACACAGTCTTCAAGCAAAATTGAGAAATTTGAGAGAAGACAATATTAATGAAAGAAAAGAACAACAAGCTATAAATGAAGCATTACTAAGAAATATGATAGGAGGAATCCCATAGGGTAAACCTACTCAGTCCACAAATAGCTCTAAAAGAGAACCTTACCATAAATGGGCTAGTAGCCCAAGAGAAGAATAAAAATAGGAACGTACCCCTGAAGCACCGAAAGGAGATCATCATAGTCCTTCAAGTGATGACTCTATTTCTCCCTGAAGAAAGAAACAAAGAAGCAATGAAAGTTTTCAGGGGGAGTTCATAAAAATAAGATCCCCGACCTATGAAGGTGAAGTAAACAACAGGGAGAAGGTTGAAGAATGGTTGCTGGGCATGAGCAAATATTTTTAGGTTCATAACTACTCAAGTGACATGAAGGCTCATATTGCCATCTATAACTTGAATCGCAACGCAGCAACGTGGTGGAGATATTTAAAACACACCAAGAAATATGAGCGAAGATAAATACGCTAGGATACCTTTCGAAAAAATTTCCAAGAAAAATATGTTGGAAAGGTTCTTTAACAGGAAACTGAAAGTGTTTCATGAACTGCGTATGGGATCCATGACTATGGACATGTTTATTAACATATTTCTAGATCTGTTGCATTATGTACAATACATCAAAGAAGAAAAGGTAAAGATCCAGCAATTCCTAGGATGTCTTCCTGCCAGCTTTCGAGACATGATTGAATTCGACATGCCTAAGACCTTGGATACCACCCTGCACAAAGCTAGGCTCTGTTATGAGCATGGAAAGCTAAGGAAGGAGAACATGAACTGAAACTAAGACAAGTCTAAGAAATTTTCGGATAACCGCAAACCTGAGTCTAACCCAAAACCATACAAAAAGAAGAATAATGGATTTCAAGCGAACAAGAACTTCAATAAATCTAGTACGAAGCCTTATGTACGAGCTTCTAATGTTAAAAATCTAGTAGCAAGTGGAAACAATGCTACCCCGCTACAGATCAAGTGTTGGAAATGCAACAGGTCTCATTATGCCCGAGATTGTAAGAACAAGACCAGAGGGGTCTTGCACAACTTACAAGAATAACCAACTATTGAGGACGTAGCTAGAACACCATGGATCTACGCAACATTGGATGGCCAACAGGAAGATCATCAAGCTACAATGGTTGAGATAGAAGGTAGGATATTGAACACTTCTATTTCAATACTTATTGATCCCGGTGCTTGCCGAAGCTATGTTTCACCTAAAATTGTTAATGAATGCAAACTAGGAAAAGTAAAACATGATAAACCTTGGTTGGTTCAGTTAGCCACAGGTACGAAATGAAAATTTTTGGAAATTGTTAAAGAATGTGAGGTAAACTTGAATGGTTTTCCTATGAAAGTAAACCTGAAAATCCTACCTTTAGGATCATATGATGTACTTATCAGCATGGACTAGATGGAACAACACCATGTCATTCTTGATTTCTTACACAATTCAATATTGTGTACTGATAGCCAAGGGAACCAAGTGAAGGTTCAGGGCATTCCAAAGAAATTTTATATATGGAAAATATCTACCTTACAAGAAAAGAGGTGCATGAGGAAGGGCTACAAGTTGTTTGCAGTGAACATTCGAGACATAGAGTCTGAAAGAGAACAATGCATAGAAAACTTCCCTATTCTTGAAGAATTCAAGGATGTATTTCCCAAGGAAACCACAGGATTGCCTCCAAAACGAGACCTAGACTTTTCCATCGAACTGACCCCAAGATCAGTTCTGACTTCCAAATCCCCTTATCGCACGAGTGCACCTACGTTGGTTGAACTCAAACTGTAGTTGCAGGATTTGATAGAGAATCTAACCCAGTGTGTCTCCTTGGGTAGAACCAATATTGTTTATAAAGAAGAAGGATGGTATGATGAATATGTACATTGATTACCGTTAGTTGAACAAAATGACTATCAAGAACCGTTATCCAATCCCTAGTATCGATGACTTGTTTGATCAAGAGGAAGGAACCAAAAACTTTTCAAAGATTGACCTGTGATCTGGGTACCATTAGGTACAGATTCACGATGAGGATATTCACAAAACCGCCTTTCATACAAGGTACGAGCACTACAAGTTTGTAGTGACTTCGTTTGGGTTGACCAATGCACCTGCGAATGTTATGTGAATGATGAACAACATATTTAGTAGGTTTCTAGATAAGATTTTCTTGGTATTAATATACAACATAGTGGTTTATTTGAAGAATAAATAAGAACAAAAAGAACACCTTCGCATAGTACTACAAGTGTTGAGAGAACACCAGCTTTACGCTAATTTTAGTAAATATGATTTTTACAAACCACAAATATAGTACTTAGGTTACATTATGTTCAAGATAGGGATAGCTATGTACCCAAAAAATATTAAAGCCATAAAGGATTGGCCTACCCCTACTAATGTCACTGACATTAGGCCCCTTTTGGGATTAGCTGGATATTATCGAAAGTTCATTGAGAATTTCTTGAGGATCGCTTGCCCCATGACCACTTTGCAAAAGAAGGCAAATAATTTGTTATGGACTAAAAATGCGAAGAAAGTTTCCAAATATTAAGCAACTTTTGATGACCATACCAGTGTTACGAATTACGGATCCCAATGAGGATTTTGTTGTTTGCACGAATGCAAGCAAGGAAGGACTTGGAGGAGTCCTCTTCCAGAATGATCACGCAATCTGTTATGAATCATGAAAGTTAAAGGAGCATGAGCAGAATTACCCTACGCACAATCTTGAGTTATTTTCCATCATCCACACTTTGAGGTTGTGGAGGCACTACCTCATGGAAAGGAAGTTCCTTTTGAAGAAAGACAATATGAGTCTGAAATATTTATTTGATCAACTGGATCTGAATGGAATGCAGCTAGGTGGTTGGATTTCCTTAGTGAGTACCATTTTGAGATAAAGCACATTAAGGGAAAAGATAATAAGGTTGTTGATGCTTTGAGTCAATGAACTCATATGATATATGAGGTGACTTTGAGTCAAACTGATGTAGATTTGCATGAGAGGATTAGAGAAGCCAACGGAGTTGACCCCTTCTATGTGGAAAATCCTTAAGAAATTCCAGGAGGGCAGGTTGTTTCAACAACAAAAATGGTACAAGGTAGACAAATCTGAACAGCTATGGTTCAAGGATCATTTGTATGTTCCAAAAGGAGGGGACATTCATTCCAACATCCTCACAGAATTTCATCAGGCACCCTACTCTGGGCACCCTAGATATCAAAAGATGATATTCACTGTCAATAGACACTTTTTCTAGCCTATGTTAAAGGCCTACATTACAATGTTTATTGTGAAATGTCAGGAATGTCAACTAGTCAAAGCTGAGCATCAACATCCCGCAGGATTGCTGCAGCCATTACCCATTCCAGGATGGAAGTGGGAGGTCATTAGTATGGATTTCATCACCGATTTACCGAAAAGTAAGAAGCAAAATGATTCTATTTTTGTGGTCATCGATAAGTTGTCGAAAGTAGCACACTTCATTCCTGCGAAGTTGACCTACAAAGCTGTGAACATTGCTGATATATTCTTGAAGGATATATTTATATTTCATGGGATACCCAAGGCAATTATCTCGAATCGAGATGTTAATTTTACAGGAAAATTTTGGAGATCTGTATTCTCCAAATTGGAGACACAGTTGAACTTTATCACTGCATATCACCCGCAGACAGACGGGAAGATAGAAAGAGTAAACCATATTGTTGAGGACATGCTTAATATGTATGTCATGAACAACCCCACTAAGTGGGAGGATTATGTGCATCTCGCAGAGTTTGTGTATAACAATGGTTATCAGACATCCACCAAGATGAGTCCCTTTGAGGTACTCTATGGATGGAAGTGTAGAACACCAGTTACTTGGGATATCCTGATGGATCGTCTCATTTTACGGCCTGATTTGTTCATGGACTTGGAACAGCTAGTTACCAAGGTCCAAGTGAACCTTAAAGAAGCACAAGACCACTAGAAATGTTACGCAGATCAGAAAAGAAAATAAAAATACTTTCAAATAGGAAATCATGTTTACTTGAAAGTAAAAGCAAAAAAAACTCGTTGAGCTTGGGTAGGTGTGGTAAGTTAGCGCCTAGATTTTGTGGACCTTTTGAAATACTGGCCAAGAAAGGGCTAGTGGCATATGAACTAGCATTACCCATGCATGTAAGTGTCCATAATGTTTTCCATGCATATTTGTTAAAGAAATATTTTTATGATACTAAAAATGTTGTTGATTGGTCCCTATTACAGGTGGAACCTGAAGGGGAGTTTTCCTCTAAGCCTATTCATATACTGGACAGGAGAGAGGTGTAGCTCCGGAAGCGCACCATAGTCCAGTTTGAAGTGCAATGGAATCACTTTGAGGTTGATGAGGCTACTTGGGAGAATGAAGCCACCATGAGAAAGGCTTACCCTGCCTTGTTTCATGATGTCATTCCGAATCCCTAGAAAACTAGGGACGGTGTTGTTCTAAGAGGTGAGGGATGTAATATCTCGAATTTTGGACCTAACACTTATAGGCATGTGCCTATTGATTATGATGATTATATTGATGTTTTATTTTTATATATTGGGTCAGAGACCCTACTACATATGAACATAATGATTTGTTTTATATATTGGGCATAAGCCAATTATTGATGATATATATATATGCTTGTTTGTGTTGGGCGTGGACCATGAAGCACGTGATTGATGAGATTTTTTTTGTTGAGTGGGAATCTCTGGAGCACATGAGTGATCGATGATTTGTGTTGAGGGAGGAGATCTGGAGCACATGAGTGATTGATAATTTATGTTGAGAGACGAGCTCTGGAGCACATGAGGGATTGATGATTTGTGTTGAGCGAGGAACTCTGAACAATATGAGTGATCGATGATTTGTGTTGAGCGAGAATCTATGGAGCACATGAGTACTTACCTTTGTGTTGAGCAAGAATCTCGGGAACACATGAAAAGATAATTGGAAGTGTTGGGCATAAGCCCTAGAGCCTTCCATGTTGGTGTTGAGAATAAGCTCTGGAGCATTAGATCCTTGGCCATTATATCCCTAGGTGTATCATACAAGTAAATCCTAGAATTATTGTTGAGAGAAGAGCTCTGGAATTGCACTAAGTTGTAGCTCCATGTTAAAGTGTTGAGTATGGGCTCTGGTAAGCTCTAGGGGTTACTGAAAATATTTTAATAACTTCTGAGTGAAAACGACTCAAGAAAAATATTGATCTCATCATACTTATTTATAAGTGATTAAATGAAATTTTGAATTTATGTATTCTCATTAAGTACTGAAGAGATACCATGTTATATGGGGGAAATCCAACATGCAAGGATATTTAGAGTTGCCTAGCCTAGTAGACCTAACCATCTACCTATCTTGACCTTAATGAAGAAGTGTCATTAAGTCTAAGGATCATGGTATATGATGCCCAAAGACAAATGTTAACAAGTGTTATATTATTATGTACTTTATACATGGTATGTATAAAAAATTAAATATATTTATAATATTAATGATGAAAGAAAGAAAGAAAATATCCATCCATTATTATTTATTATGTAAAGATAATAAATATTCCAAAACCTAGAAAGTTTAATTAGGAACTAGTTGAAAGTTCCTAAGTTAAAAATATTAAAAACTACCCAAAGTAATTGAAAAGGGTTAAATAAAGAAACCAAGTTTCCTTGATTTAACTATCCCTTTGACTGAAAAGTATATCTATAAAGACTCAAGCCAAGGAAATGCTCGGGGTTCTGATCTATCAATTGGATGAGTCATTTTCTGCCTATTTTGATCTCAAGAGAATTCTTGGACAACATTTTCCTGAAAGGAAAAAGGAGAACTGATCAAGACCTGATATACCGGATAGCAAACTCTACCTTAGGAGCTCTAAGCTACTTGCATGTTGGATTCCATCTCGGGGGGATCTAGATTGAAACCAGGAACGATTCTGGGTCATGGTTGGGTGGAATGTGGTAGTTCCCAAGTGATTTGGTGATAAAAAATAGAGGTTAGATTTTCCTTGAATTGTTAATCCTGGTTATTTGAGTGTGCAGGTTCAACCATTAATAGAGCTTCAAGTTACAAGTATGCATCCCTAGACTGTCTATTCTACTTTCCTAGAATAAATGCTAGCTATGTTAGGTAAATGATTACATTGCATTTTCCTAACCCAATGTATATGTTTATCTGTTTAAATCTACTAGGTTTTGAATTTTGAATATTAACCCTAAGCTGTAAGTGATTTTCTATACCAGGTTTATCCAGGGTTTATTTATTACTTTGCTTCTGCAAGTTTAATTTCTTACAAATGTTCATCAAGGGTTCCGCGCCCTAGTTTTAATTCCTGTATTAGTTTTACTAATAAAACTGGGTTAAATACAAGCCAGTTTTATTTCAAATCTATTACTTACCTGTTCCTTTGGTCTTTTTACTCTACTCACATATTCCATTTGTCAGCAGAGGCATATTTTAGATTTGCATAAACTAGTTCAGAGGTAAGTTATATATATACCTACAAGTATAAACTTACAACGTAGATAACCTAAGATATTATCAACAAACTGAACTACTATATATATATATATATATAGACATCAACAATAAAAAAATCCAAATACTATCTATAAGTATACATTAATAGTTATAAAACAGATTTATGAATCTAATGAATTAAGTACAAACTATAATTTGTTCCTAAGATAAATACACCAGTGAAGACCTTCCAAGGTCTACATATTTAAATACAAGATAATTGCAAAAGTATTCCATTAAAATTAACATCATCATAAAAAACGTAGAGAGTGAGTATCTTGACCATTCTTTGGTCCAAGAATCAAGTCTATTTTCATTATTTAAAATCGAGTCTTATAACATAAATCAACATAATCAAAACTTATGCCATAAAAATTGAATAGTCGCATTTAAATATCACTCACAGCCATAATAAAACAATTAACCAAAATAATACCATAATCATTCATTAATGCACTCAATAAGGGTCCCAGGAACGAATCCTGTAGACTATCACTTCTAATCGCTACTTAACCACAAAACCATAATATTAAAAACTGCAATATAATTTCATACACAGGAATCGTTTTCATGTATAAAACATATCGAAATCTCTACACATACCAAAGTAATTACAATGCTGAATAGGAATTGAATCCTATGGGCATCCAAGCCCCAACTCACATCCATATAAACATACAACTCGTTACATAAACCACGAACAGGATTTGAACCCCATGGGCATTTGTTTACAATAAATCATAGCCACGCTATGCATACAACGTATGCAGGCTACGTTATTGTTAACCTCAATACTTTTAATAACAAACAAATACACTAAAGATAAGTCATAAGACTTGAGCTCTGCCCCTACGCAGTAATCACAGCCACAACCAAATTAATTAAAACACACAGTCCTTTAAAATGCAGTCTACAATGACGAAGGCCATCATGGGTTGCACCCATGGCTCTTTCCCAATCCATATTATATACTAATCAATGAAATAAAAACAATAAGGCAACCATCTGGAGCTATTGCAGCAACCTTGGGGAAGGATCATGCCATACACGGCATGGCCTCTACCCAAATGCTGTCAACTATTACAGATAGGCTTTAAATAAAAGCATTTTATACACAGTCCATCAATGAAGGTGAATGCCTCGTTTAACCCACAACAATAATCAAATAAGAATGACATAAATTCAACACATACACAGTAAATGTAATAACCATTTCCATTTCATCAACACAGTATTATGTACAGGAATTCCAATAACACAAGTCAAGTATTATCCAGTTGTGCCAAGGGCTATGGCACCATTGCAAGCAATGGTGATGCCCGAGCATAAAGCCCCAAATTCCAAAATATGAATTACAATAACATAATTTATACACAGATCCTGTAAGGGCACTAAAATTCACTCCACTTCCAAAAGGCCTCACAAAATATAGAGTCCCAAGCCTATTAACACAAGCCCGAAGGCGCATCAAAACCCCACAGAGAAGCCCCAAACCAAACGACGAAGATGAAACGCAGTCAGGATGAGAGATAACAAGTGTAGGCTTGTGTGGAAGGATTAACTTACACCTTAGCACCACCAACGAACTAGTGACTAAGCTTTGAGCCACGCTGCTCTTCGTCAACCCATATGGTAACATGCCACCCTAAAACATATTACAAATATAATATAACCCAACATTTTGTGTAATATATAGTCAGTACAATATATGTGCCAACCAAAGTTTAAATACCAAGTACTATAATGAGTATCACATAACCATAGGCCTAAGCCTTGAACCTTGCATTATCATACTCCGTAAGCATTAATCCTAATAACCATGGCATATGGAATATGGCATGGTAGTAACCAGGTATAAAACCGATGTTGATCTTTAACTAATATTATACACCTACAAATGGAAATAAAAGAAGTGTTAATACTCATATTAACATAAACATAAATACAAATAAACATAGGATGAGAATAATTGGTCAGTAATTACCTAACGATAAACAATAGGTGGTGTAATAAACAAGATTCAACTTTATGTAACGAGTTGATAGTTGCTAGGCATACCTGCGTGTAAACAAGTCAATAGTTTCCTTAGTTCAAGAAGAACTGAGTAAGCAAGTCGGACAAGTGAATACTTTATCTCTCATACCGTCATGGGAGAACGAGTCCTGCCACTCTGCCCAGTTTGTTTCCACAAACAAATTTAAGTCAGGATTTTGTAAATAACAAGTAAACATACGCATAAATGAATGAAGTATATAAACCAATAACTAGCACATGCACAACAAAGTACAACCATAAGAATCAAGTAGTGATCAGATCCATTACATCTTATCTAAAATACACTAATAATGTTGACTGAAAGTAAATGACAGAACATAAGAATAGCTTATGACTAAACAGTGGTAGATGTAGTGTACGATCTATTTCCACAAGACAAATAATGTTCCGCATAGGTAGTTTTTACTAGGCTAATAATTTTTATTATTTTCAATTTTTGGGGACATTATAGTTATCAATGGTTATATCACATTATGATGTTAAGCCATGGTTTGTTACAGTGTTTGGTTGGTATATGTAACCACAACCAAAGACGTGACACATTAATAATGTGATATTGGGCGTGTAATAAGCGTTATTTCACATTGTGATGTTTATCATAGGTTATGTTACATTAGCAACATTCATGAAGTGTTATGTCACATTGCAATAATGCTCAAGATGTGACACATTAATAATGTGTCTTTGGATTTTTAGAAAATCTATTTAATAATTTTCTTTATATATAGATATAGATATAGTCGTTTGACAAAAGAAATGGTTTAAACCATCCACATTCTACATAGTAATGTAGAATGTTCTGTCGCATTGTGAGGTTTATCAAGGTTTACTAGCAACATGATCAACACCTTGTTTCAACTGTCTATCACATGGTAAACTATATTTTTAAAGTATCAAAATCAATTCATGATAAGTAATGAAATTCATGATTTCATTTTCTAGGGTCTTTGGGCAGCTTCAAAAATCTAAAAGATTGAAAGGAAATTTTTTTTATAGGATAGCAAAAAGCTTCATGGATAGAGAAAATAATTTATAATATGAGTTCTTGAGGTAGGGTTGTTGTTTGGATTTCGACTTTCATAAAGGAATATATTGGATTACGACATTTATCAACACTTATGTCCAATTGCAACATTCCTTAATAGTGCATCCCTTAATGGTTTTACAGCATTGGGACATTCAACATAACGATCAAAAAATTTATTCATGGATATTTACTCGTGGTTTACAATTCACTGCGACGTTATCAAGGGTTATATCACATTACGATGTTAATCCATGGTTTTTTATAGTGTTTGGTTTGTATATGTCAACACAACCAAATACGTGACACATTAATAATGTGATAGTGGGTGTTTAATAAGCATTATGCCGGATTGTGACGCTTATCACAGATTATGTTACATTACCGACATTCATCAAGGGTTATGTCACTTTGTGATATTTGTCAAGGGTTATGTCACATTGCGATAATGCCCAAGATGTGACACATTAATAATGTGTCTTTGGATGTTTAGAAAGTTTTTTGTTGCATTATCAACTATGGCCACGTGGTTCACCAAAGTCAACCATGGTTAAGTATGGCCAAAATGATGTATTTTTCTATCACATTAAAAATTTTACTTTTGAAAAGTGAAAAAAAATTCATTTGTGTACACAAACAATGTTTTGATATTAAGCTACGAACATTTTATATTACATGATGAAAATTTGATGAAACAATTGCATTTTAATGTTATGATCGATGCAAAATGAAAATGTTAAATGGATTTATTAGTTGCGTTGTGTTGTGACATTCAACATTCATTAAGGGTTATGTCGCATTGTGTTGTTTACCAAGGGTTATGTTTCATTGTGACGTTATCAAGGGTTATATCACATTACAACATTAAGCCATGGTTTGTTATAGTGTTTGGTTGGTATATGTCAACACAACCAAAGATGTGACACATTAATAATGTGATAATGGGCGTTCAATCAGGGTTATGTCACATTGTGATGTTTATCACGGGTTTTGTTACATTAGCAACGTTCATCAAGGGTTATGTCACATTGCAATAATGCCCAAGATGTGACACATTAATAATGTATCTTTGGATGTTTAGAAAAAATCATTTTGCATTATCAACTAAAATAATAAAATGAATTAAAAATAATCAAATCCCCATTATTTGAACTTGTAACCTCATTTACAACATATGACTTCATAACAAGTGAATTGCCAATGAGCCACACCCATGACAACAATAATATTTTATTATTACTTTGATTATAATATTTTAATTAAATATCACATTCATATAATAGTATAATCTAATATCATTAGTAATATTATAAGTATTTGATTAAAATGTAACATTATAATGCAATGGCATTACTTTAATTAATTATTATATTATTAATTAATTAATATTATTTTATGTAACCATATTATTTTTTAATAAATAGCATATTATAAATATTCAATTAATATTATATTATTATAAATAATAATATTTAAAACATTGTAATTAATTATAATAATTTAAAAAATTATTCATAATAATTATAATTATAATAAATTTATTTTTTATTCTTTTTATTAACACGTTAAGAGTGAATACCCTCTCTCTCTATATATTTATTTACATGCATTATAATATAATATTATAATTATATTATATTATTTATAATTAATTATGATTTTTTTATAAGTTTAATTAATATCATATATATAATTATATTTAATAATTTTGATTAATTAAAAAATGGTTTATATTTTAGATTTTTACAACTAAATATATTGCTTATCATTAAATAACTATAATCGATTCTAAAAAAAATGTTTTATAGTTTATATTTTGATAATATTAATTAATTATTTTTAATTAAAGTTTATATTTTTATTTTAAAACATAAATACATTTTTTTTGTTATTTTATATCTCAATTTTTTTGGGGAATCATCATCATTCAATTGAAAAAACATCTCTATATACAACCATAGTCTTCGTCAAATATAATATTAAATATAAATTAAAAATAATCAAATACTCATCATTCAACTTATCACAATCTATAAAGTAATCTAATTATTATGTCTCCCATGCATTAAAATATAACCATAAGTGTTATTCATGATATATAATATTATTGTGACACATTAATTAATTAAGAATGTATTTAGATTTAGATTTGATTATAATTAATAGTGTTTATTTAATAATAATATTTAAATAATTAATTAATTATTATATTATAATCAATTAAAAATTTATAATATTAATAACAATTATGTTAATAATAAAAAATAATAGTATAATAATTAATTGTAACATAGTAATTTATTATTATTTTGGAGATATTATTGTTATGGCAACAATAATATTTTATTATTAGTTTGATTATAATATTTTAATTAAATACCATATTCATATAATAATATAATATAATATCATATCATTAATAATATTATAAGTATTTGATTAAAATATAACATTATAATTCAATGACATTATTTTAATTAATTATTATAATTTTATCAATTAATTAATATAATTTTATGAATGCTATTTTATTTAACAATACTATTTTTTAATAAATTGTATATTATAAATATTTAGTTAATATTATAAATAATAATATTTAAAACATCATAATAAATTTTAAAATTTTTAAAAATTATTCATAATTAATTATTATAATAAATAACTATAATCGATTTTAAAAGAAATTGCTTTATAGTTTATATTTTGAAAATCAAATATTAACCATGAATAAAAAATAATCATATGTTCATCATTCAACTTATCACAATCTATAAGGTAATCTAATAATTATGTCTCCTATGCATTATGATATAACCGTAAGTGTTATCATATATAACATTATTGTGACACATTAATTAATTATAATTTTATAATCAATTAAATTATTCATTTATTATTATTAACAATTAACATAACATAACAATCATTCATTCATCTCCATTTATTCATCTCTATGTTGCAGTCCAATTTAAAATAACATAAAATAACATAACATTTAGACATCGTTTGCACTATTAGTGTTGGTCATAACTCCCGATTTAATAACTATTCCAATGCAAAAGCCTATACTTATACAAATCTCCTGGCGGTTGGGTTTCACCTTCCGCTCAGCCTGTTTGGCTTCCTATCTATTCATATTCCTATTTTTTATTTATTTACAATAATCCTGACGGATTATTCTAACAATCCCCCTCTTAATCTGAAGGGGTGTTCGTAAGTCCGAGCATGTTTCTGAATCTTTCAAACTTTTCTCGTCCAAGCGCTTTGGTGAAGATGTCTGCAACTTGATCATTTGTGGAACAATGTCGAAGATGGACTGTCTTGGCCTCTACATGATGTCGAATCAAATGATACTTCA
>LPNX010078675.1:192395-218298 GCA_001517045.1 Pseudotsuga menziesii | reverse complement strand
TTGAAGTGTATTCTTTTCCATTATCAGTACGAAGTGTACCAATTTTTTATTATGCTTGTTTTTCAATCAATGCATGAAAGTCTTTGAATGTTTGAAATGCTTCTAATTTTGTCTTTAAACAGTATGTCCAGCACATCCTTGAGTAGTCATCAACAAATGTCATAAAATACTTGTTCCCATTTGCTGAAGGAGTTGGCATTGGGCCACACAAATCAGAATGTACTAATTCTAATTTCCTACTTGCTCTGAAATTAGATTCATGGAATGGCAGCTTACTATGTTTCCCTAAAATACATGCATCACATTTATTCTTCTCTTTAGGAATGGTGGGAAAGCCAAATACACCATTGTTTCTCAACAAACGAAGACTGTTATAATTTAGATGACCAAATCTTGCATGCCACAATGAGCTAGATGACATATTACCTTCTCCATGCTAAGAGAGGTAGGCATAGTTCTGAAATCTTGCGGATGAACCCTTGAGCTTCAGCAGCTTTCCATCTTTGTATCCAGTCATGATGACTTGGTTGTCAGAGGACTTTCTTATTTCAACGATTCCATCAAACATGTGGATGGAATGGCCTTGCTGTCGAATCTCCACCAAGGACAGCAGACTCCTCTGCAACTCTGGAAGATAGAGAATGTTCTTCAACAAGAAATCAGGGAATCCAGGCATCTTCAGTCGAATGGTGCCCATTCCCTTTGGTTTAATACATGACTTATATGCAAAGTACACTATGCCATCTATTGATTCATTCAGTTCTTCAAAACAGTCTTTTCTAAATGTCATGTGTGATGTTGCACCAGTATCAAGAAGCCAACAATATTTATAAGATGAGAGAGAAGTCATTTCATTAAATCCAAGATTACAATGTGCAACAATACAAGAATCAGAAGATTTACTAGAATTTTGGTCATCTGTCTTCTGGTTGTGCTTGTCTTTGATGGATTCCCATGAAGCCCAACACTGATCTGATGTGTGCCCAGTCTTTCCGTAACGCTTGCATTGGAGATCTGATCTTTTGTTTCTTCCCCCTCTGCCTCTGAAATTTCTTCTTTCTTGTCCTCTCTCTTTGCCGCAGTCTCCCTTGGAAGGGTTTTTGGATTGGTCTTTGCCAGCTGGAGCAGCACCAATACTAGATGCCAAAGAGTGCATCTTTACAACTGTTAGTTTACAATAATAAACTTGATATGACAAAGAGAAATAGAAAAAATAATAACCTTGCAGGTCTACAGTCTCTTCCAAGGTGAATACAATGCAAGCTTCAGGTGAGCATACACAAGCTTCTTCAGTATACAAAATATATCAATCACGAGCTTAAGATATACAACAGCATTCCTTTTTATACAATATGTGGAGGCACCAGAAGATAATATATTAGTGTGCAAAGGAAAAAATCAAGCACCAGACTATATACTCCTACAAAATCAAGTGATTAGCAGCAGCAATTATCAGCAGCAATTGTCTAGATCGCAGTAACAATCTTCACATTCAGCTCCACGTAGTTGCACTCATGCAGCTCTTCAACTTGGTCACAGATGTGATATACTGATAGGTATTATGCAGTCTTCAATATATGATATCAATCGCAGCCAGCAATCTCCAGCATAAAAGATAGGTTTTATGCAGTATGATATCAATCACATAAGAATGTCTCAAATCTCAGCATCCATTACAGTCTCAAATCGCAACATATATTATTTCAATATATACTCAGCTCTAAAACTCAATGATATCAATCATGAGAGGAATTAGGGCAAAAATTAGGGTTTTTGTGCACTTCCAATGGTCACAGGCAATACATAAAAAATTATGCAGCTTATTACCTACACGCAGTCTCCTCTTCAATACAACGCAGTCTTCATAAGGCAACAGGCACAGGCTCAGTCTGATAGATCTTACCAATGCAGCTTACTTCAGTTTGAGAGAAAGTACCAACGCAGCTTCAATAAAAAATTAGGGTTTGCTCAGAAAATTAGCGCGAGCGGTAACGTTTCTCCACCAACCAGCCTCCAACGCAACATATACACCAGAGTCTTCAACGCATCATATACTCAGGCAGCTTCAGTTAGTTGGAATCGAATTCTTCCACAAGCCAGCGAGCAATGGATCAGCTACCATATTTTCTATTGTATCGTTGGCTTCGAAGTCGTTCCTGCACAAATCGTTGATGAGCTGTCCTATTCATGATCGCTTAAGCCTCTCATATGTAGAACGATCTGGCCACCACTAATTGAACATATAATGTCTACGTGAGCAGCTAGGACATATGTCACGAGTACCAGTGGTGTATCAGCTCATGATCATAATGACGATCATTTTATCCAAAGACACACAGATGGTTATCATCCCAACATCTAGAACGATGATATCATAGAGTGTCTATCAACTCCTTATGGGGTAATAGATCAACCGTCAGGGTATCAACGCAGTCTATATTGTAGATATATATCGCAGCAGACTGATACCAATATCAGTCTTCATAGTGTTATTTTCCAACGCTTCAGCGAGTCATCAAGGAGGGCAGCTCGTAGCACTTGGGACTGAACATCATTTCACAAGCTGCAGGAGCAGGTGCACAGGCTTCACGCCAGTATTCAGTCTTCATCATGCATAGGTATTCATCACGCATATTCATCAGTCTTCATCACGCAGTATGGTCTTTAACGCAGCAGCATAGAAAATACTCACAAAAACGTGGAATAGAGAGCAGTCATGAAGTGATATTCAAATGATGATTATCACACTGTCATTTTAAATTCTTCTACAAGACGTAGCTCCACACAGTGCCTTCAATCTCCACGCATGGAACAAAAACTCCAGCACATTCGTTACCAGCTTACACCGTTACCAGCTTACTCCAGAAACTCACGGCTTCTTCAAAACGCAGGCAGCTCCCACTTTATGGCTCTTCACTTTCAAAGTTCAAGACTCATTCCACTCAACAGTCACGGTCCAATATATTGGACTTCGGTGGAGGGGCTTCCAGACAGGTAATGGACATGATGGAGGAGAGGTATCGCCACCAAATTGGTTGTTATGCCCGAACAGAGCATTTAGGCAAAATCAATCATGGAAACCATAACAAGAAGTATTGCCACAATATTGCATCACAAAACTGGAGGAAGAGAGCCTGATTACAAATTAGGGTTAGGGTTTGGTATTGCATGCACGCAAAGACAGGATTTCTCATGCCACTGGCAGACTGATGGAGCAGTCTGGCAATGGACTGGACTAGCAAGCAGAATGACAATGGACAGAAATGCAGCAGGAGTTATGGCAGACAACCCTACTCTGATACCACTTGTTGGTAATAGCTCCCGATTTAATAACTATTCCAATGCAAAAGCCTATACTTATACAAATCTCCTGGCGGTTGGGTTTCACTTTCCACTCAGCCTGTTTGGCTTCCTATCTATTCATATTCCTATTTTTTATTTATTTACAATAATCCTGACAGATTATTCTAACAATTAGAATCTAATAAAACCTTTCAACAACATATTAAATTTTGATTAAAATTGCTAACATTGCATTGTGAAATTTCGAAGGAAGATTATCAAATTCCCACAATCCCACATGGTTATTTTATGTTATTATATTATCCTCGCTAATTTGTTTCAATATATTTATAATTGCAACAAATTACCATAAGCAACACAACCATATTGAATCATAACCAATGTGGTATGTAGCAAAGACACATAAACCATCATGAACATTGCATCCCAAGACAATGAGTTATAATTGTTTCCAATGTGACAAAAATCCAGTAAAATAGGGATGAATGAGTAATTTGTCATAACACTTTGTGAACCTCCTACATACCATTTGAATGCTTTCATTCCCTGATGTATTTGTCACATTATGAAATTAAACAAATGCTATGTCACATTGTCACAATTTGCAAGGGTTTGATGTCACATCTTCGTATGTCTTGCGACACAATACATACTATAGAGAAAACATTGATTATGTCGCGCACTCTAACGTTGATATCTTCATTTTAATAATAATGAACATATGTTGACTTGGTACATCAATAATATGGTATGGAACATTATGACTAGGTTACATTATCAATTTGTAATCATATATGTTATTAGGTTAGTTTATAACATGTGAATTAAATACCCTCTTCTTAATTAGTGTACTATAATACAATGTTATAATTAATTATTATTATTTTCATTAAAATAATGCTATTATTTTATTATTACTTTAATTCAAATATTTTTATTAAACACTATATTTGAATAGTTTGACAATAATAATTTAACTAAATACCATATTTTGATAATAAAATAATATAATATATTATTATTAAAAGTTATTATCATTATACTTAGATAATATGATTATATAAATATTATTTAATTACACTTAATTCACTATTATTATTATTATTTTATTAACATCTAAAATAATATATTATAAATAATATTATTATATAATAAAACATTAATTACACTTAACTAACTATTATTATTACTATTTTATTATCATTTAAAATATTATAATAAATAAGAAAAACATTATTATTACATGAATTGTTTCCTAATATTAATTAATATCTCCTAACTATATGAGATTTATATCCAATATTAATAAATTATTATGTTTTATTAATTGTAATATTGAGACATATTATTTAAATAATATGATTTATTTAATTACAAATGGATATTAAAATAATTAATTGCAAATATATTAGGTAATAAATTATCATTAACATATATAATAAACAATATTGGATATATTTAACTTCATGATATATTTTTCATATATACTATAGTTAAAAACATTGTATTAATAATATTTTACCTATATTAAGTTTTATATTAATTAAATAATATGGTAATAAATATATTATATTGTTTATTCTATATTATAATTAAATAAACAATCTTTTTTCTAATAATACTTTGTAGATATGTCTATGCCCTCACCGGTTACGAGCAACAACCACTTTAAATTAATTAATGTGCCTCAATAAGTCAATAGGCCTAAATGAGACACATAGTTGTTATATTAATGTTTTTCCTTATAGTATGTGCTTAAATTTACGCCTATCGATGTATTCAGACACATTAATTAATTTAATGTGGTTGCTCCTAGCATATTAACGTATATATCTGATATTTTGGGAGCCAAACTTCTTCGAGCTATCATCAATAATGGTTCGATTAGCATTCAATCAAACCTTTGTCACATAGCAATTTATTCAAACATCTTTTGCACCTGTCTAAGTAATATTCTTCGGGAATTTAAAGTTGTCTCCTCGCCAAAAACAATAAAAATACCAACCCAACTAACGAGGTATACAGTATAGGTTAACATATGGTTACTAGTAGTTATTCACAAGTCTATTTATATAGAGAATGAAACCCTTATTATTAATGCCAAAACTGAAATAAAACTAAACTAAACAAGTAGAGATTGAACCACATCAATGAGATCAATCTCAAAACCTCCTTGTCGTTCACACAGGTCTATTTACGAGTGTTGGCTTAGATAACTAAAGGCCAAGTGCTATGAAAAACTAGCTATCAACCATAAAGATATAATAGGTATGAATATTATGAGCCTTAAATGAGTTATAGTTGTAGTTATTATGCATGAAGGGTTTTTAGGGCCATATATGGCATAATGGTGAGTTAACCTCATGATCGAGTCTAGGAGACAACTAGGATTCCTGTGCAAAATTGATTTACCGACACTGAAAGTTCTTGTTCCTTGCATGTGTGGAGCTAAAGGTGTTAGTACTTGTACAACTACAGCAATAAATAGAGATAAAAAATAATCAAGGTGTTGCATAATAAAGTTTTGGTACACCATTGAAAACCTATACATGCATGCTATGATACTTGGAAATTTGAGTTCTTCCTTCATGTTGTATGGAAGATTCTATAAACTTTGTTACAACCTCAAATGGATCTAAGGAACCTAATTTATATATATATTATTACATGATAGAGCTTACAAAATTACTATAACAGCTCAAATAAAGCAATTAGGTCTCCATGTATTCACCCAATTCTGTTTGTTGGTGTCATTTTAGCTACCTTGTCACTAAGTTGCATTGGAGGCATTGCACCCTTTGTATTGTTATGGAGTATTGGTTCTGTGCCATGTGTTGTGATTCATTTTTCCTGAATGACAACAAAAAAATATGGTTTCCTACCCTTCTCTTTAGTTGTACATATGTTTCCAAAACTAGATTTATGTTTATGGTTTAAATGATGCATGAAAGAAAGTACATATTAGATAAAGAAATGGATTATGTACTTAACTGTAAGATTCAAGTGGATTATCTGTTAATAGGAATAAAATGCAGCAAGTGATCTATGTATATTTGTACTTGTGAATCACTGAGAATGTAGTGTGTGGTACATAATAGTTTCTCACACATACATGTTATTTATATTGATCTACAAATATATAGATTTGGTATGAAAACCTATATCTAAACGAGTAAACTATGCAGGAAAAAGAAAAGTTTTTGTTTAAAAAATTTGGTAATTACTCTATTGGCATTAGGATACATGCCCCAAAATATTATATGCTTGGTAGTATCCCAAGACATTGCCTTTATGATTGTATTAATATTGTTTTAACTGCAACAAGAAACACTGAATTTATCCCTGAGTATCGACCATCGTTGTAAATTGATCATTATAGATTTGATTTCAACCCATCGTGATTATGCCTATTGTTTCTATTATAAAAAGAGAAGAAATCAATTCCCTTGGTTTAAATTATAAATGATAAAAAAAGTACAGAAAAACATTGGGCGAAAGCCCTCATTTTAAAGTACACATTTATATGTATTTGCACAGAATTCAAACCTATGTAAGATACGAGCGAAATACTTGGATCAACTCTCCTACACTCTATTTAACATAAAATAAAATTACCATTAAGTAATTAAAGACGTGGAACAAGGTATGATTCAATGAAGTTTAGATATCCATTAAGCTAAATGGACTCGACATATATCCATTACCCAATATTATTTAGATATCCATTAAGAGAAATGGACTCGACATACATCCATTACCCAATACAGAATCTATAAAATTGTAATGTCCCCAAAAACTGAAAATAAAAAAAAATATTATTAGGCTAGTAAAAACTACCTATGCTGCACATTATTGACTCTTGCGGAATTATAACATACACTAAGTGTACCACTGTTTCAGCGTAAGATGTGCTTACATTCAACCTTCATACTTTTCGTTATGATTATTACTGTGGTTTACATTATGATGTCGTAATGCTGATTACTAAGTTATTCTTATGTTTATACATTGTTGTGTATGTGTAGTTACCTGATTATATACTTCGTTCATTTTTGCATATGTTTATTTGTTATTTACATGGTTCTAACTTAACTTTGTTTTTGGAACTAAAGTGGGTGGAGTGGCAGGACTAGTTCTCCCATGTGACTTCCTGAGAGGTATAAGTCTCTACTTGTCTAGCGGGCTTACTTAGTTATATTGAACTAAAGCACTCTTTAACTTGTTTATGTGCAGGTGTACTTAGCGATGATAAACTCGTTACAAAATTATAAACCCTTGATCATTAATACACCTTCTGGTTGTTATTATTGAGTTTTACAGACTCAGGATAGTGGTAAGTTATTTACCACGTTTATTATTTATATGACCTAGACTAATTATCTAAGTGACACTTATTTTTCCTAGTGCGATTATTAGTGACTATTCATAACCTAGCATTTGTATTACATGTTTATTTTATTAAAAGTATTAACATATCTTTTTATTGTTCTTGGCAGGTTTATAACTTTGGCTAAAAGGCCAATTCTTGATTTTTATAAAACAACATACCATGGCATAAGGATTATGCCATGGTCTTATACGTAGTTCCTAAAGGAATTTATGAACATAGTTCTAAGGATTATAGCCTATGGAAAACGAAACATGTGATGGCTTATGTCTTGTAATTAAACTTAGGGATGGCAACTTAAACCTTGGCATAATGGGGTTTATGACCTTTGCAATGGAAAAGGTGGCAATCGAAATGGTAATGCATAAGACTATAGAGATGTGGGTTTTAGAGTTTGATAATGGCCAACAGAATGGCGCCATTAATGCACATTGGGGTGTGTGGAAGCCCAACATAGGATTTAACTCCATGATGGGCTTGGTTATTTCATTATGTTTGTTGTTTGCTCTCAGCTCTATGTAGGGTATGAAGGAAACTTTCAGTTTAATGAAAGGTGTGGTGTCATTTGGTTTTACAACATTGTTGTTTGTTTGTTGCTTGCTATGGATGTCATACTTCTCATCCATTGAATTGTTTTGTGGTTGCGGGTGGAAGGGCTGGGGAGAGGATGTTTGGGTTCACAACTTGCAAACCAGTCATGCGAAAACGTTACTCTTACACTAAGCCTGCTAGCAATGTCGCTACTTGTCCCTCTTGGCTTTAGAACTCAGTTTTGAACTTTTTTGTGGTTGAGATTTAATTGAGTCTGGCTCCATTCACACCCTGCATTCTATGCAGTGACAGACTTGGGATTTAATTTGTGGGGTTTTGGGTCTGAGTTTGTAAAGACTTGGGTTTGTTTGTAATTATTATGTTGTTTAGTCGTGAGGTGAAACTTGGTGCCTTGGCAAGCTCTGTGTATAATTTTATTTACTGTTTGGAAATGTAAAACAAGCCATGGTAGCACCATTGCTTACAATGGTGCAAGGTCGTAAGTAGTTGACTTTGTAAATTATGTTAATGTATTAATACCCTGAGCTGTGAATACATTCTGCGTTTATGATTGCAATGGTTATTAAAATATGGACTGTGTGTATTTTCATTTGTTATAAGCATTGGGTTTATTTTAATGTTGTGTTTTCAATCCTGGGTTATGATTTAGGTGGCGTTTCCCTTTGTTGATTTTAATGGTTACAATGATGACTACCCCATCATTGAGATGGATTTGGGTCCACGCCTTACATGGCGTTGGTACTCTCCATCATGGTTGTGATAATGAATTGAGTTACAATTGGGGTTTATGATGTGGAAACGAAAACGTATGCAGACTGTTTGTTTATTTTATATGTGTAAATTAGAATGCTAAGAGGGGCGTGGGTGTAAACCCTGAGTGGAAATCGTTTATGTAGGTATATTTGTTGAGAGGCATAGAATCGTTATTTAATTTACTGCGTGATTGTTTATGGGTCGTGGCCATAACTTAGCGTAGTTTTAATAAGGGTCTTATGACCTCTGTGTAAAGGATGTATTTGATTTTAATAATATAACTAGTGTGCAAAATGATACAGTGTGGTTGTGCCATAATGACTAAGACCCTACTAGATTTGAACCTGGGTTGTTCACTATATTGAGGGTTTATAAATGGATTGTTGTGTATAACGTTATTATGGTTTTTAATATAATAAGCACCATATTTTCTTTTATGTATGCGAAATGGAAAATGGTTGTCTATAGGATTCATTCCTGCTACCTTGGTGTAATGGATTGGTGATTAAATGATTTCTATGTATAGAGAATAATGTGGTTCTTGTTTGGGCATTCTGAGTGCCCACAGGACTCGATCATGCAACCTCGTTGCGCTTACAGGGTTGTTAATTTAATTATTGTAATGTTACATTGGTTATGTGTTATAAGATGGCGGTGAGTAATATTAGATGGGACTATTTTTATTTATGGCATATGATTTTGATTATGTAAATTTGTAAGTTTATAGGGCTGTGAAATTTGATTTTGAAGAGGGACTAGATCATAGACTAATGAATGGTCTCGATACTTTCTCTATTTATTTGGTTTTGATAATGTTTATTTTAATGGAAATGAGTTGGTATTTATCATAAATTTAATATATAGACCTTGAAAGGTCTTCATTGGTCTTTATCTTGATTTAGTATGGAATTTTTATAATTTGTGCTTAGATGTAATTATTATGTTGTAGATTAGATTTATAGTTATATTTCTTAACTGTTAGTATATATATATATATATATATATATATAGTATATTGGTTATATACTAATAGTATACTGATTAGTTTTCTTGTTAATATAATTAGATGATGCTAAATTAATTCTAGGTTTTAAATGAAGCATAGATCTGGACTAATATTTAATTAAGCATGGCTCTGCTGACAAATGAAATATGTCAGTAGAGTATATAGGCCCAAAACAGCTATGTAATAGATCTGAAATAAAACCTAGTTTGTAGGAGACACAGTTTAAGCAGTAAAGATAATACAGAAGTAAAACTAAGGTGCAAAACCCTTGATAAATATTTATACATTAATTAAAATTGCAGAAGTAAACTAAGTGAATAAACCCTGGATAAATCTAGCATAGGAAAAAAATTACAGCCTAGGATTATAATTTAAAATGTAAACCCTAGAAGATTTAAATAGAAAACAAACACATAGGGTTAGGGAAAATAATGTAAACCTTTGCCTAACTTAGCCAGTATTTTCTTCTAGAAAATGGACTAGTCATTCTAGGGCTTCATACCTATAAATTGAAGCTCCTTTAATGGCCAAAACCTGCACACTCAAATAACCAGCATTAACAATTCATAATCAGACTCTGACCCTTATATTAGATGACCGAATCACTTGGGAACTACCACGTTCCACCCAACCATGACCCGAAACTGTTCCTGGTTTCAATCTGGATCCCCCTGAGTTGGTTCCAGCATGCAAGTAGCTTAGAGATCCTAAGGTAAGGTTTCCTAGCTAGTATATCAGGTCTAGATTAGTTCTCCTTTTTTTCCCCTTCAGGAAAAAATATTCTCCAAGAATTCACTTGAGAGATAAATAGGTAGAATAATGACTCCAAAAGATATATCATAACCCGAAGCCTTCCCTTGGCTTGAGACTTTATAGATATACTTTTCATTCAAAGGGGTAGTTAAATCAAGAATCCTTGATTTATTGATTTAACCCTTTTTAATTAATTTGGGTAATTTTTAATACTTTAATTTAGGAAATTTTAACTAGTTCCTAGTTAGACTTTTGTAGGAATTATACTATTTATTATATTTTAGTAATAAATAATAATGGATGGAGCTTTTCCTTCCTTATTTCATTATTAATATTATTACTATATTTATTGTTTATACATACCATGTATAAAATACATAATAATATAACATTGTATTAACATTTGTCTTTGGGCATCATATACCATGATCCCTAGACTTATGACACTTCTTCATGAAGGTCAAAAATGTAGATGGTTAGGTCTACTAGGCTAGGAAACTCTAAAAATCCTTGCATGTTAGATTCTCTCGTATAACATGGTAGTTCTTCAGTACTCGATGAGAATACAAAAATTCAAAATTTCATTTAATCATTTATAAATAAGTCTGATGAGATCAATATTTTTCTCGAGTTGTTTTCACTCGGGAATTATTAATTCTTTCCAGTAACCCCTAGCACTTACCAGAGCGCATACTCAATGCTAAAAATAGGGAGTTACAAAATTAGTGCATCTCCAGAGCTCTTAGCTCAACACTAATTCTAGGATGTACTTGTACAATACACTTAGGTGATATAATGGCCAAGGATCCAATTCTCCAGAGCTTATGCTCAACATCAACATGGAAGGATTTAAGGCTGATGCCCAACACTTCCAACTTATCTTTTCATGTGTTCCAGAGCTTACGCTCAACACAAATATAAATACTCATGTGCTTGAGAGATTCTCACTCAACAAAACATCAATTACTCATGTGCTCCAGAGCTCCTCACTCAACACAAAACATCTCATCAATCATGTGCTTCAGGGTCCACACCCAACACAAACAAGCATATATATATATATATATATATATATATATATCATCAATAATTGGTTTATGCCCAATATATATAATAAAATAAAAGATCAAGATAACATCATAATCAATAGGCGCATGCCTATAAGTGTTAGGTCCAAAATTCAGGATATTACAAAAATCATACATGTTAACAATGCCAAGAGAGAAATAATCCCTTGATTAAGAGAAACTTATTATAACAGGAAAAAAATGATTTATGAAAAGTATCATTTATGGATTAGAATCATTTATGGTGAATCAATGGAAATAATCATGTGGATACAATGAATATTTATATAGGCAACCAATACTTGACAAAGAATACCATATCTTATAACTGAATGAAATAGGAAGGGTATTGAATTTTGAAACCCTAGGACAATTGCCCTAACCGAAATCTGTAAACTAATTTATCAGAGTGAAATATATTTAGATGCAAAATTAAAGCATAGGAATAACTCTATGCTAATATAGAAAGTACTGATGTATTACAATATCGATACATTTATTGATGGAATGAAAATGGTGGAAATGTCTATAGAATTGCATTTATTATACAAAAGAAAATCAAACTCTACAACACATCCATAGAATAGAAATGTCAATACCATAAATAATTTTCCTATTAAAAAGAATACAGAATGGGAAAGAATAATAACTTTAATAAATTATGAATCTGACGAGAATTGATCATGGGTATACCCAAAGGATATACATATTGTACCCATGAATCTAGAATAAAGGGTATGTGTACAAGCAGGTTGAGCTTATCATAAGAAAGGAAATCGATCCCACTTGAGTAATAATTTAACCCAGAACCCACATCCATGGAAGGAACCCCAAGAAATTCATGCTCAAGGAGCCTTGGAATTCACCCATTATCAAATGTCTATAGTAAGGAGAAATCATTTTCAATAATGGGGTAAATTACATGAAGTGAAAATGTCTAACCTTGGTTTTTATATTGGAAAACCTTACCCTATGATTGCAATGTATCCCTCTCATAACTAATACGCCATACTTCAGCACTGTGATGCATTCTAGGGAAATTTTAGGACCATTGACGCTTAACATGGCACCTGCTTCAAGCAATATAACCAGAACTAATATAAATGGAATGTGAATGATAAGAAAAATGACTAAATCACTCAACGAATAGTATATGTCATTCAGAAAAACCCAAAAATGAAATAATGTCCCTTGTGTAAACTGAAAAGAGAAAATGAAACATTACCGTGAATGAATAAAGACTCCATCGATCTTATCTAACTAGCATGCTTGACAGAATGTAGGTTATATGGAGTGCTTAAGCCCCAAGATCTTTAAAGAATACATAGAACATAGAGGGAATTATAACATAGCACAAGATAAAGTTTTATAGTCTAAGAGACACAAGTGTCAAAAGTAAGTGGTAAGTTGGCGCCCATTCCTTTAACCATCATATTAACTCAACTCAGTACTGATGAGACTGAAGCCATTTTGTATCATGGTTTTGAAGGACCTAGGTTGTGGAGCATATATGGGCTTACCAAGATGAACATTTGGGTGCCAATGCAAATATTCACTTTTTCTAAACCTTAGAACTTGAGTCCCACGCCAAGCAACTGTATTTAATGAAAACCATTTTCTATGGATATAGTGTATATGCAGAATCAATAGAAATTGTTACGTATAGCTACTTAGGTATCACATGGCTTAACTTTGGAACTCCTCCATTAAATGTAGCGTAAACATTTATATAACAAGAGCCACGATGTGGCAATGTCCCTGACTACAACATTTGTTTTTCTAGGGGAGCAAATTTGTAATTGCATGGAGAATTTTTTGTATTGTGAAACCCAACTATTGGGATTTGATGAAAAGGATTCCATGGTTGAGACCATGGCAACACCAACTCAACATAAACACAAATTTAAAATAATTAACAAAAATTATTATTTATACAGCAAATATCAAACTCTTTTTTAACAAATGATATTCACAACAATATTCAATATTATTCTTGGAGAGAATTGCTCCAAAATCTCCAACAATTATTAACAAAAAAATATCCAAGAGGTACAACCATACAAGGAAAATAGAGTTGTCACATATGAAAGACGTTGTTGGTCGCACATGTCAAGAAGTCTTTATAAGAAACTCAACAAAATATTGAAATAATACTTAATCCATAAAATATTTCACAACACCATTTATAACAATGATAGTAAAAAAATCACTTGTATATATAAAATAAAATTTAAATATATTAGAAATCTGAAGAAAAAAAAATAAGCGTCCAATAATAATTTTGGGGTAAACATCTCTAAATTGTAAATCTTGTGACTCGTTCTATTTTAATACCATATAATCAATTGAAAAACATTCGTATTTTTTTAAGAACATGCATCCATAAAGTACATGCATCATTCATAAAAATGTTACGATCTAGTATTTATAAATAGTTAAATTGAATTCATATTTAGTTGGTTAAAATGAATTCATATTAAGTGGCTTATGTCTAGATGGATTCTAAAAATCCAAAATGGACAAACTACTTGGAACAATACATAAATTAATCTTATTTTGAAAGGTTGTAGAAATGAAACTTCTAATATACATGAGCAAAATATAAATGCAATTTGTGATTACAAACGACAACACTACATTTGTATAAAAAAAAACTAAAAAACCTAAATATATAGAAATGATTCGAGCTCAAAATCTCGTTTCTATATCTATTCTTAACAACTACTGCTTAGACATCCTCCCATGCCAATTTTTCTACCGGACACCACATCCACTGTGAGATTAAGCATGGCAGAGGCTCTGTTCAATTTGTTCATCACATCTTACATGCTGTAAAGACATTAGACTGGCTAATTATTTAGGAAACATCTTCAGTCTTGAGCACTCCCTCATGTCCAAAATATTCAAGTTTGAGAGTTGTTCAAGTTATATTAGAAGGTTATTCAAAGAGTTGCACAGTAAAATATCAAGAAATTATAGTTGTTGAAGTCTGCCAATAGAAGGAGGAATAATTGGCAATCTTGGAAATGTAGATAATCTCAACAAAATAAGTGACCTTAACATCCCCAAGTCATCAGGTAACTTTTGATTAAGAAATAAATTAGTTGGAATTGAAAGCACTCCAAAGGACCAGAAACAAAAAAGGGACAAGGCATCAACCCTCTGCATAAAAATAAAAATAAAATACATCAAATGTTGAAACGACTATTAAATTTCCATATGAAATTAAATGACAACATATACACTTCCTTTAAGAAATTTCTCCTTTTTATTTGTTAATTTTAACATTTCCATACTATACATAAATTTAATTCCAATATATTCTTCATCTAAATGAATATGAAAATTAAGTCACTTATTGCTAATGTACATGAGATTCATATTATATATTATAGATATCATTTTGTGTCCGCGACAAATGTCTCCATGCCAAAAAGACCATGATTTATTATATAATGCGCATGACACATGGCAAGCTTTTAGCATGATGTTTTATCTCACATATATAATAACATTCAAATTATTTAAACATTCATATAGTTCTCAATCTCTAACAAACTAACCAATGTGGTTTAATCTTAGCACATGGATCGAGTACATGAGAACAATATAAAAATAGAGTTGATGCAAAGCTAAGCTAAGGATTAATATCTTCTTAGAATTAACCTTTGTGACCTAATATAATGGAGGGGTTGATTACCAACAGAGACTGAGCAACAATATAGTTACAAAAATTATTCTTCGCTTGGATCCATTGCATGTTATTTTTTTATCATTTAAGCAATATGATATTAGGATCTTATCTGAGAGAATAACATGCACATCAATAAATCACAAGAGACAATAGACACAAAGATTTCCTTGAGAAAACCATAAAGGATAAAACCCCACAACTTCCTCAGAGATAGAATGAGCACCAATGGCAGCAATAAAACCCAAAGAAAAAAAGATGATATCCAATATTTGTTCTCTCTCTCACTTGTGTGAGCTCCTCTTCTCTCACCTATGCACTATAGCTGGGTGAGTGTGTGTTCCAAATAGAGAGTCTCACTCTCTATTTATAATAATTTCTGACTTGACAATTACTTACCAGGGCTGAATTCTCTAGGAGAGACTAATAACCCTAGTGCCCCACAACTGTGGGGAATTTTCCCTCCGATCAACTAGGAGGGTTAATCATTGTGACTTTACATGAATTGATTACATTAATGATTCTCCCAACAGGAACATCAGGGACCAATGAAATACAATATATAAAATATACAAGTGAATACATTTTGAAGTTACAAATACATCAACACTCCCTCTTAACTAGGAAGGTATTCTCTTGACACAATTCATCGAAACAAGTCTTCTTCTCTGGATCATCACTAGACCATCATCAAATTTGGATCATCACTGGATCATCATCAAAGTTGGATCATCACTAAATCATCATTAAAGCTGGATCATCATTGGATCATCATCAAATCTAGATCATCATTGGATCATCACTTGATCATCATCAAATATGTATCATCACTAGATCATTATCATCATCACTGCTTCCGCTATCTCGATAAAATGGTGTTATCTCTCAATTCTATGCATCACAGGAAGCTCTATAGAGCCAGCCCTTTTTCATGCTGGTTGTAGGCCTAGCCTCCATGTAGGTCTTCATCTTCTTCAACACTTATATCTGACCATGTGGGGAACACATCCTGCAACCATGTCAGAAAGGCCCGCCCAGCACTTACATCTGACCATGGGAGGAACACATCCACCACCATGTCAGAAAGGCACGTCAAGCACTCACATCTGACCATGGGAGGAACACATCCACCACCATGTTAGAAAGGCCTAACACTCACATATGACCATGGGAGACCCAGCCTGCCACCATGTTAGAATGGCCCAGCACTTACTTCTGACCATGGGATGCACAACCTACCACCATGTCAGAATGGCCCAGCACTCACATCCAACCATGGGAGGAACACATTGAAGAACCATGTCGGAAAGGGTCAGCACTTATATCCGACCATGGAAGGAACCCATCCAAGAACCATGTCAGAAAGGCTCAACACTTATATCTAACCATGGGAGGAACACAACCAAGAACCATGTCAGAAAGGCTCATCACTTATATATTACCATGGGAGGAACAAATCTAATAACCATGTCAGAAAGGATTAGCACTTATATCTATCCATGTGGGGAACACATCCCACATCCATGCTATAAAGGCTCAGCACTTATATCTATCCATGTGGGGAGCACATCCCACATCCACGATAGAAAGGCTCAGAACTTATATCTAGCCATGTGGGGAACACATCCCACATCCATGCTAGAAAGGCTCAACACTTATATCCAACCATGGAAGGAACTAATCCTACCATGTTAAAAAGGCTCTACACTTATATCTATCCATGTGGGGAAAACATCCCGCGTCCATGCTAGAAAGGCTCTGCACTTACATCTTCCCATGGAAGGAACCAATCCTACATCCATGTCATAAGGGATCTGCACTTACATCTGACCATGTGGGGAACACATTCCGCATCCATGTTAGAAGGGCTCTACACTTACATTTGACCATGTGGGGAACACATTTTGCATCCATGTTAGAAGGGATCTACACTTACATCTGACCATGGGAGGAACCAATCCTGCCACCATGTCAGAAAGGATTAGCACTTATATCCGACCATGGGAGGCCTATCCTGCCACCATGTCGGAAGGTCTCATGAAATCATCACTTCCCCTTGGAGGGAACCTCGATCTAGAGAACACCAAGCTTCTCCATGAAGTACTCAAACTTCACTCTGGCCATTTCTAGCATAGAATCACATCAGGGATGATTTAATCCAAGGATAACCTGTGAGCTTCTCTAGGAATGATTACATCTGAGGACAACCTAAAGGACTATTTACGTCTGAGAAACCTACGAGCTTCACCAAGATTTTATGCTCAGAAAACCAATCTCATTGGCTATGCTAGAACTCCCTCTTTCGAGAGATCTCGATCTAGATCACATACTATAGCTTCACTACTCTTCTCTTGGTTGTCCTCAGTGCCATGCAGGAATCCTTCTTGCTAAACCAAGAGATCACACCTGATCTCATACTGAAGTAGCACCTTGAAGTACTCTTCCTATCAATGGCACTACCTACCCAATTCGAATCCACATAACCCTCCAGGTTAGTCTTCTGATTCACTTCATACTTGAGCCCATAGTCAACTGTACCCTTTAGGTACCTCAGAATATTCTTTGCAGCAATCAGGTGAACATGTCTCGATGTGTTCACAACAAAGAAAATATCTGGTCTCCTATTTGTCAAGTACATCAAGGAACAAATCATCTAATGATACATCATGGCATCAACCGTATCTGATGAAGCATCATTCAATAGCTTTAGGTTCGATTCCATAGGTGTGGCCATGGCCTTTCATTCCATCATCTTGAACCTCTTCAGGATCTCCATTGCATACTTCCCTTATCCAAGGAAGATTCCATCCACACTCTGCCACACTTCCATGCCTAGAAAGTAGTGCATCATATCCAATTCCTTCATCTCGAACTCAAAAGCAGGTCTCCTTCTTGCAACTTTAATGAGTTCCTTGTTTCTGTCAAGAACAAGTCATCAACATATAACAGGAGCATCACTGATATTCGACCTTCAACCTTGAAGTAAAGGTTGGAATTTGCTTTAATCTCAGTAAATCCTAGATTCATCAGTAATATTTCCATCCTGTCATACCATGTTGAACCTCAGGATCTTCTGTAATCACTCCCTCTAAAGCGAAGCATCATACTCCCTATGTCTTTCATACTCTATGCATTGAAACATTCTGTACCAGAGTGACAAGTAGCTTCCTCCGCTACTAATATTCTATGTATCCATCTAGGGTCACTGGATACCAAGATGCTCTAGCTTGAACCATTTCAAAAGTTATTCTCGCACCCATATGTGAGCTTTTCATCCTCTATCATGCAAAGGTTAATATCTTCATCATTCTAGGTGATCTTCAAGCTCCTCATGTATGTGTTATCCCATGGGTGCCTTCTGAGCTTGTAAAAGACATTCTTTAATTTGCACACATGAGTCTTCCTATCATGTGTCTTGACTTCCAGTGGCTGCAAATGTCTCTTCGCAGTCTATTCCTTCTTTTTGTGAGAAGCCTCGTGCAACGAATCTTGCCTTGTATCCCATGATGTTTCCATATACTAGATGTTGGATCTTGTATATCCATATGGAATACATTACGAAATTCCTTTCAGGTCTCGATACTGCATCCTAGACATCATCCTTCTTGAACTAGAGCACTCCTTCCCTTTCTTCTTGGCTACTTCTTCTGAAGCTTGAAGGTTTTGCATCAATGATGTCGCTCAACAGTGTCACATAACTGCACTGTGTCTGAAACCTCTTTCTTTCTTTGAAATTATCATCATATTATTATTCGTCTTATATTATTTCTTGAACGGTTGTCACTTGTTCATCAAAACAAGTCTCATCCTTCTTTTCTTGTAGGTGATTGTGCACGGTCTTTCCTACAAGTCAAATGCATTAGTTGTATGGTTAGAGACATTTCATAAGGCATATTCATAATGACAAATTCTTATGAATAATCATGCAACTAGTTTAGCCAATAAAACATTCATCCATATCTCATGGAAAGTTTCTAGATTCCTTCCATCTCTACCAAGACATCATTGAGATTGTGCACTAATCCAATATGTTAGCAAAGAGGTTTCATTCTAGATAAGTAACAATGGAGAGTTGTATAGCACCATGATCTACTTACCCATCACATGCATATTAGTAGTATACTTTTATTAATGCAAACATTCTCTCATGCATAATACATCAACTGAATATAAACAAATACATAAAAAAAACAATATCATGAAATGACAATTGAATACTTATCTTCATTTGTTTCGTGGGTAGACTCCTTCTTTCAACTTCATCATCTTCTTTATTCATAACATCATCATTTCTTATCCAAATGCTTAATATGGATAAGAGGTTCTTCAAGAATTGAGTTCTTCATATTCCTCATCACTTGAGGGATCTTCTTTGAATCATGAGCAGTTGATCTTCAGTTCCTCCCTTCTTCTCTTCTCTTATTATGGGTCGAGCTTCATCTTGTTTGTGCTCTTCCCAAAGTCTACTGAAAGTAATCACTTCCTCATGGCACACATTCCTTGAATGAATGAATCCCATGATCCTAGGAGGCCATTCAAGGTGGCTATCACAACTTTTACATTCTCCCCTTCTTCTTCTACTGCTTCAAGTTGTTCTTTGATTTGAGATACCCTTGTAAAGTATGACTGTATGGTCTCTACATTCTGGATCTTCACATTCTTCAACAGGTTTCTCAAAGTCATCTTTTGATTTATGTTCTTCCCTTCAAATACCTTGGTCAAGGAATCAAACATCTCTTTAGGTGTCTTTAGCGAAGACACTTGTGGTATAAGGATATCCTTGATTGAATCAGCAATGATCTTCTTGGCCTTTACCAAGTACTTCTTGTGTAAGGCTTTAGCCTCATCTCCCTCTGGAACTGGAACCTCTCCACTTATGTAGGTGTCCAATTCATTTACTTCAAGAACTAGTGAAATCCTATACTTTCATGCTTGGAAGTTGTCAGCTTCACCAAGCTTTTCATCAAGCTGGTGTGAATAGTCATCTTGAAATGAGAACCTCAACTGTAAATAGCAAAAGATTAGATCTTATTGTTTTGAGGTGTCCATCTTGGTTATGTGGCTGGCTAATCTAGGGTTTGTTAGAGAAACCCTAATTTTAAAAACTTGGAATCTTTTAGATCTGATTGGATAGAAATATGGGCCTCTTCAAGGCGATCTATCCAATGTACCCATTTTTCTGAAAATAGTGGAGGGAAGCCCCTGGAACAGGAAGCCCTAGATTTCCAGTTTCCTCTATAGAAATGCCTGACATTGTTTCTAAGGTATCTCTGAAATTACTACTCTTCTGTGTTTGAAACTTCGTACTGAGGTGTCCTTTCCTGTCTACTTTCCACCACCATAGGTTTGACCAGAATTGGTTTCACCATTCGGGACTTACGATAGTTTTCCCAAGGTGACTTGTTTTAGTACTGTTCAGCATAGAAAACTTGTACAGACTGCCACATGTCAATGTTTCATCATCAAGGTATGAAACTTTTACCATAGAAATTAAATTTTGTTGCCTATCTTGAACATCTTGTGAAATTTCATTTGGACCTTCGTATCCTAAGATATAGAAATTATCCCTAGGTGTCATGTTTAGGGATGAATCCTGGAAGAGGCTAGAACCCAAATTTGGAGGAATCATATCTCCAATAATATAGTGAATATGAGGCTAAAAATTTTACACCAGGTACATCAGGATTTTATATTCAACCTATGAAACTTTTGGCCCCTAAAACTTCTTCAATCCCGAGATATAACGAATGTACCAAAAATACCATTTTTAGTATTTTAGGTTTTTCAGGTCTGGGGTCAAACTAGGGTTTGACTTTCTGGGATTTTTACTCAACCAAAATATTCAACCTTGGTCTCTAAACTTCGATTTTTTTTTATTAGAGAAATCCTATGCTAAGATCACTCAAATTCCTCTTCTGTAAAGAGCCCTAATTTCCCACAACAAAAACTGCAAATGCCTGGAATCAAATTCTACTTCGACGACAAGATGCACCCTTCAATGGAGAGTTAGCCTAGACTAATTTTGCTGATGGATTGTGGATAGATACCCAAAAAGTAAGAATCCATAGCTTCTGCATATGCACAATGTCTTCTTCTCAGGTTAGCTCTGATACCATGTTAGATTTTTATCATTTAAGCAATATGATCTTAGGATGTTATCTGAGAGAATAACATGCACAGCAATCAATCATAAGAGACAATAGAGACAAAGATTTTCCTCGTGGAAACCATAAAGGAGAAAACCTTGCAACTTCCTCAGAGATAGAATGAGCAGGTCCAATGGCAGCAGTAAAACCCAAAGAGAAAAAGAATATCTCCAACAGTTGTTCTCTCTCTCACTTGTGTGAGCTCCTCTTCTCTCACCTATGTGCTATAGCTAGGTGAGTGTGTGTTCCAAATAGAGAGTCTCACTCTCTATTTATACTAATTTATGACTTGACAATTACTTACCAGGGCCAACTTCTCTAGGAGAGTCTAATAATCCTAGTGCCCCACAACTGTGGGTACTTTTCCCTTCGATCAAATAGGAGGGTTAATCACTGTGACTTGATTACATTAATGATTCTCCTGATGGGAACATCGAGGACCAATGAAATACAATATATGAAATATACAAGTGAATACATTCTAAAGTTACAAATACATCAACATTGCAAAACTCCCTAAATATTCCTTAGAAACATCACAAGTAAGAGCCATGCCTTAAATATAAATGCAGCTTAGATATACATACATGGATTTCATGAAAAATGCACTTTGTATATTAGTGCAAGGTTTATGTTACACTAATCATTGATATTTCATAGTATTATGATAAAAGCACCAAAGTTGGCAAATTTCCTTTCAAACTTAGATTTTTATTCAGTTGGTTGTGCGCATCCTCAATGCTCTGGAAATCGGGCCCTACACCTCCAATTATTTTATTCCACATGCTATCTGAAAGGTCCTTTACATTTGGAGACCGCGAAATAGTAAACTATATTTTTTTGGAAGAAATATGATAATCGGACAGAGAATAATCACTACAAACAAAATAAAGAAATAAAATGAAAGCTTGGAGTGAAGATTAAAAGGGGGGGACTGTTGTTACAGGTGACTTTGGGATCATTGTAAAGGGCTAATTTAAGGGTAGTTTTGTTACTTCCACCCATCCCTTCTACCCAATAACTATGTTCTGGAAAAGGATTTGTTTGACATCATTGAGAAGATTATTCAGTCCCACTATAAAGTCTGGCATACCCGGGACATGGGTGTTGCATTTTATGATGGACTGTTCAACCATTATATTATCATGCAACCCATCAATGGGTCTCATAAAAGAAAAAATTAAAACAAAATGAAAATTAATTAAAAAAGCCATGTTGGCTTATAAAATAAAAATAAAAATAAAACCAACATAAATCCACCCAAACTTACGTATAATTTTTTATAAAATGTGAAAAAGTTAAGATAAAAAAAAATTACACCACAACTTGGAATTGGATCCCTCTTGATGCTTGATAGATCTAAAATTTAAGATGGATCTATGTTGTTCTAATTCTAATTAGCACATGAGTCTATTGTGTTTTTTTCAACTAAGGGTTTTCAAGGTATATCTTTTAAGGATTTCCAAGGTATATCTTTTGTGAGTTGTGTGTCTGTGCCAATGTTTTCTCTTGGTTTAAAATTCTCTTCACATATTTCCTCATACACAAGTTTATCATAATATTTAGTAACACTATTTTACAGAAAGAGAGATATCTTTTTAAAATTATAACATGTGTTTTTTTAAAATTATATATACCTTCATACTACAATCTTTAAGATATTAAAAACTCCCAAAATATTTTGACAGTAAAGTTTAATATTTATATATTTTCTTTCATATTAAAGTGGAGCTATGAAAATCCTATATACCATGTATTCTTTTAAAATATATTATATATATGATAAAATCTTTGAATATACAATATATGTCACATTGTTTTCTTAAGAGTTATGACAAATGAAGGATTGTGACAATCTTCATTTGTTGTGTCCCATGTTTGACTTAAATTTATAAGTTTTACACCCCCAAACATCAATTATCCTAGGAGGTTGAATTGCTCTAGTGACCCATATTTGGGAGATAGAGTATGTAATTTTACACTTCATTAACAAAAAAATGAGGATGTGTTCATTTATCCACTGCATAACTATACTTTCTTAAAATGTCACTTTCATAATGTATCCTTTTTAATTAAAAAAAAATACGCATTATACTTGAAAAGTCATTGACTTCCACTAAAATATAAGTTTCAATTTTAATATCTTCCACTAAAATTTCCAAATTACTTTTTATCATAATATCATAAATATCCCACTAAATAAAGTTAATCAATATTCTTATCCTATTTATCATGCTCTCCATGGTATATTATATTTTAGCCCTCTTCCATATCATGGAAACTAAGCAAATTAATATCTCCTTCGTAAAGACCATGAACAGAAATGAATGAAAACAAACATCATTCAAAATATTTCAACATTAATATAAAATAAATTACATTAATATAAAATAAATTAATACGTTTTCAATAAAAAATTATTTTAAATTACATTAATATAAAATAAATTAATACGTTTTCAATAAAAAATTATTTTAAATGTGAACAAACACCATTCAAAACATTTCAACATCAATATTAAATACAATATATTTAATCATACATTTTATGTATGAGTAAATAAAAATAGATTTAATAAAAAATTATTTTAAATGTAAACAAATATCATTCAAAACATTTCAACATCAATATAAAATACATTATATTTAATCATACATTTTATGTATGATTAAATAAAAATTGTTTTAAATGTTAAAAGTACTGTATCTGTTCATATTTTAAAATTTTAAACAAAGAAAAGAAAATAAAAAATCATTATATCAATAAAATAAAAGGAGTGCGGTGCTTTACAACTTAGTATAGAAAAGATGATGTACCATAAAGTAAAAAAAATATTTATAAAGCAAGAAAAATATCAAATTTCTAAAGTTTAAGATATAAAAAAAAACACATGTATATTAAAAAAATTCTAAATTATCAAAAAAACATACTATATATATTCATATTTTAAAAAATTATAATGAAATTATTGCAAAACTCAAGCCATAAATGGTAGGCCAATAGAGGATGGCATGTAAAACATGTGTAGATCCCAACAATTATTTTCTTCTTAGTATTCAAATTCCCTACAAATAATTCAAAATTCAAATCGTCTAAGTATTCTAATCATACACGGACATACCACCCTCATCATTTGGCATTTTTTTCCATCACAACATAGAAAATACCACAGACAACCCCATTTTAAACCTGAAAATCAACAGTGTTGAGTTGGCGCATAAAGTTGGCCCTCAAAATAGCACATTCCCAAAGCTTCCTAAAAAAACCTCCCCAACATGAAATCCCACCACGTAATTTCAATGCAAAGCCACATAAACCGTCATAATAGATTACTCTAATATGACCATTAAAAGACAAACACAACATTTAACCGCAATTCATTCCATTTTCTTAGACTCAAAGACATCAAAAGAACCCCCACTACACCAAGGATATGACGTGACATGACTGAATTTACCTTTCCCAATAGAGTTAGAAAAAAACAAATTAAATTAAAAATACTCTATAGTATATAGAGTATCAAACACACAGAAAAAAACCAAAAGAAAAATACACATTAAATTGATTCCTAATGAGAGTATTGAGATCACAAAAGAGCTAGGGTGACTGATCTTTGAGCAATGCAAATGAATGTTTATCCACCCATGGGTGAAATCAATGGTTGGATTGCAAGAGAGAAAATAAGTTACAAGAGACCAAAGAATCTTAACAAGGGCATTGCCAAGCGTTTTATCACCTCATGACCACATATAACCCACAACTCTACTCTTGAGTCCATAACAAAAAAATCACACCAAATCATAGAGGATTAAATTGGTTCATTTGAAGAGAAAATTAGTTCATTTGAAATAATGGATCTCACCTGGTCTTAGGGTGAATCCACAGACCTGGGTAACACTTTTTGGCAAGTGAATTTCGGCAAAAATAGAAAAATGCACCTCGGTCGAGGGCTTGTTAAGCCCTCGACCGAGGTCTTAATATCTCGACCGAGGTATTGCGGGATTTACAAACCCTCGACTGAGGTATTTAAATACCTCGACCGAGGTATTTAGATACCTCGGTCGAGGTTCATACCTCGGTCGAGGGCTTAAAAAAACAGACTTAGCCCACATTCAAACAAATGGAAAATTTCTTGTGCCTTGCAGAGGTGTAAACCCTGCCATTCCTAGCACATAACTGAGCGGAGTTGATACCGATAAATTCACCAACGAATTTTCTATCCATTGAGGTATCATACACACATTT
>LPNX010078675.1:154295-192279 GCA_001517045.1 Pseudotsuga menziesii | reverse complement strand
TATATGCGTTTTGAGGGCTTCTATCTAGCACATGAGTAAAAAATCAGGTTTTCATCGCAAAATTTGGCCAAAAAGTGTTACCCATCTTCATGGAATCACCCCTTAATTAGTAAAGGCATCTACAACTCAAAATTACCACCCAGTGTAACCGCAAAAGGAAGGGTATATAGAGAAAACAGAGAACAGTCTATGTATATCAGTCCTAACCAGTGTCTACAATCATCAAGATAAGAAGATTTAAATTTTGATTGCACAAGACAACAGTGACACTGGAAATAAAATGCCTTCCAAAATCAACCAGAAAAACATTATCAAAGAATCCCATTCCATATAATTTGGATCATTATTTATCTACAACCAAACACATGGGAATTTTAATCAACAACAATCAAAATATTCAATCACATGGAATTAAAAGTGGAAAATATGTTATTGGCTCCTCGATTTGAAATTGTGATCCCTGGTTTATTTGGGGTAGTTGAGAATGATCATGTATTTCACTTATGAAGAAAAAGTACACTAACCTACAGGTCTATATGTAAATCCCATTGTCAGGATTATTTTTAGTATGTTGTCTTTCCAATAACATGTAATTCTCAATGCCTCAAGGTTGGTTGTTAAATTCGGGTTGTTCCTGACATCCAGTGAAATCCTAGTTCATTGCATAATATAGATGAGAAATGGATCCATACTTTATAAAGTCAAGATAGAGAAACTTTGATATTAGCATGAGTGGCTTATGTCAGCACGTTGAGAATCATACATGAGTTCACTGAGATAGTTTAAATCTCAAGGAGTACTCTGAAACAAGCTTCAAAAATGAGGAAGAATTATCCTCCAATAGTTTCAAAGGAGAGTCAAATTCAGAAATTTCGGTTGATTTTAGACAAAAATTCACCATAACATCAGGTTTGTCACAAATATTATGTGGATTTGGAAACTAAGAAAAAAGACACATGTTGAAAGCAATAACATCTTTTAGCACTAGAACCATATCACTATCTATGAAAAACGAAATCCGATGTGCTAAAACAATTACTGTGCAGTTAGAAAATTGGTAGCGTAGTGTTTGTTGGGTAAGATTATCAGTTGCACTATCTACTGAATTAGTAGCTTCATCAAGGTAAAGTATACAACTACCCTTTAGTAATGTTTGACCCAGACAAACAAGCTAGCGCTATCCTACAATCCAATTTTCTCCATTTTTAGTTACTGCAAAGGAGATCATCATGTTAGTTCGTATATGGTTTTGAAACAACAAGAAGGGATTAAGAAAAAAATAATATTATAATAGGAATGTTATTTTTATTTCAATGTCTAAGGGAGGCTGCAAGAATGGAACAAACCCAAAGAATCCAACTTTCTTTTTTGCACTCACAAGTTCTTCAAGTTCACACTTTTTTAAAGCCTACAATGCAAACAAAATCCAATCGTCAAATCATACAACTTTGACTTCATAAGATATGTTTATAGTTTCTATAGAGAGGATAACTTATCTTTACAATGTCATAATCATTACATACTGAACAATAGGTGAGACAATTAGATGATATGCACCTCCCAAATCTCTATGTCGATGTGCTCTCCAAGAGGATCAATATTAGTGTGTAGATTTCCCTCAAACATTGCAAAATCATGTGGAATAATACTTAAATTGGATCTTAAATCTTGCAGGCCTATTTTTGAGATATGAATGTCATCAATGAGAATATTTTCTCTTGATGGTTCTAAAGAGTGCTTGAATAAGAGTAGAGTTTCCACTCCCTATAAGCCCCACCACTCCCACCTTCATTACTCTTGATGGTTGTACAATATGGAAGAGTGTTTGAATAAGAGTATATATTGTTGTTATTTGAGTCTAAATATAACATTAATTAAAAACAATAATGGACAAAATGCACTTAGATATTACACAGTATTTTTAACATGGTAAATCCCCAATTTGGGGAAACATCCACCTCAGCAAAGTATTGATGTCTTATTCCTTTCAACAATGAATATTACAATCAGGAATATCATCCCCACATCTCATTCACCCTCCTCGCTCCTCTCCAAATACATTTAAATACATTTAGTCAAGAAGTTACATTAACAGAAGAATTGCCACCGGTTACAGTAACTCCTAATCAACCAACAATTACGATTGAGAAACCATTTTAGTTTAATTAGTTGTCACAAATTTAACAATCTCCACCTTGAAAAAAAATCATCAAATACTTTGCCGAGACTATTCATCACTTCTTTGTTAAACCAAGAGAAGCCACACACCAACGCAACTTCTCTAATATTACTGGTTTTGTAAACATATCTACACAATTTTCCTTAGTATGAACTTTTTTAAGATCTACTCCACATTCACTAATGTCTTGCCTTACAAAATCATATTTTACATCAATATGTTATTCTTATTATGGTAAACGGGATTTGTAGCCAAATGTATAGCACTTTGGCTATCACAGAAAACAGGCACACTGTTCTGCAATCTTCCAATTTCTCCAAGTAGACCTTTCAGCCAAATTGCCTCTTTGCAAACATGTGAGGCAGCAATGTACTCAGCCTCTATAGTGGATAAAGCAACTGTTTCCTGAAGCTTTGACAGCCAACTTATAGCTCCACCTGCAAGAGTAAAGACATAACCTGAAGTAGACCTTCTCTTGTCCAAATCACCTTCAAAATCCGAATCAACAAAACCACATATTGAATCACTGGTTTGATTAAAAGTGATACAATAGTCACTTGTGCCTCTTAAGTATCGAAGCACCCATTTCATTGCATTCCAATGTTCCTTTCCTAGATTTTCCATGTATTTACTAACAACACCTATTGCATATGAAATATCAGGTCTAGGGCACACCATTGCATACATCAAACATCCTACTGCATTGGCATATGGAACATGAGACATATAATCCTTTTTTTCATCACTACTAGGACATAAACCTAAAGAAAGCTTAAAATGGGAAGCCAAAGGAACATTCACAGGTTTTACCTTGTTCATTCCGAACATTTCAAGTATCTTTTCAACATACTTCTCCTCTGAAAAACTGAGCTTACCATTTTTTTAGTCTCTGTGTATTTCAACACCCAAAATCTGTTTTGTAGTTCCAAGATCCTTCATATCAAATGCTCTAGCCATCTGAACCTTCAACTTGCTAATTTCACCTATGATTTTACTTACAATAAGCATATCATCAACATACAATACTAAGATAATGAATATGTCATTTAACTTTTTGAAGTACAAACAATGATCATACTCACTTCTAGTATAACCTTAGCTCACCATGAAAGAATCAAACTTCTTGTACCATTGCCTCGGTGATTATTTCAGGCCATACAATGATTTCTTGAGATTGCAAACTAATTTTCCTTTACGATGCTGCACATAACCCTCTTGTTGTTCCATAAAAATCTCCTCATCCAAAACTCCATGTAGAAAAGCCGTTTTAACATCTAGTTGCTCTAACTCCAAATCAAGCACTGTAACTAATGCTAACACAATGCGAATAGATACAAGCTTGACAACAGGTGAAAAAATATCATGATAGTCAATACCTTCCATCTGAGAATACCCTTTCATGACCAATCGATCTTTATATCTTTCAATATTACCATCAACACTTTTCTTCAATTTGAAGACCCACTTACACCCAACCACTTTCCTATCTTTAGGGAGTTCAACCAAATTCCATGTCTCATTCTTCTCGAGAGAATCCATTTCTTCTTTCATTTCCATCTTCCACTTAGCATTTTCAGCGCAATCAATGGCTTCCTGAAAACAAGAAGGTTCTCCATCATCAGTAAATAAAGCAACAGATGAGACAAAATCAGTATACCTCTTAGGAGGCTTTCTCTCCCTTGGCGATCTTCTTGGTGTAGGTTGTGGGATTTCCACATCTTCTATGACTTCATTTTCACTAGAAACTTCTTCTTGTTTCTTTGAGTCATGCGAAAATTGGTTCTCCAATTGAACTAGCTGTTTTGATAGTACATGTTCCTATTCCACATCAACTTTTACATTTTCTGATTTAATCAGAGAAGATTCATCAAAAATTATATCTCTGCTAATGACAAATTTCCGGGCAGTAGGATCCCACAACCTATATCCTTTTGTTACATCATCATAGCCAACAAAGATGCATTTCTTTGACTTGGGATCTAACTTAGAACGCTGATTTTTAGGAGTAAGAGCATAGGCTTCAGAACCAAAAGTTTTTAAAATCGAATAATAACAACAAGGATTACCAGTCCATACCTCTTCCGGAATTTTACAATTTATCGTCATGGAAGGTGACTGATTTATTAGATAACAAGTAGTTGAAACTGCTTCTGCCCACAACTCTTGACTGAAATTAGCATTGCTGAGCATGCTCCTTACTCTCTCTAGAAGAGTCCTATTCATGTGCTCTACAACGCCATTTTGCTCACGAGTGTAAACATTTGTCTTATGTATTACGATCCCTTTGTCTTTGCAATACTTCTCAAACTCCAAAGAAGTAAACTCACCTCCATTATTTGTCCTCAAACATTTAATTGTTCTTCCTGTTCTTTTCTCCACCATAACTTTAAATTGTTTGAATGTATCAAACACATCAGCTTTCCTTTTCAAAATATAGACCCAAACTTTCCTTGAAAAATCATCTATAAACAATACGTAATATGATGCTCTTCCATAAGAAATAATAGGGGATGGACCCCACAAATCCGAATGAATGTAATCAAGAATACCTTTACTAACATGACTTCCTGCATTGAACTTTTGTCTACACTGTTTTCCAAATATACAATGTTTAAAAAACAACAAATTCAAAGTCTTTAAGTTTGGAATAAGTTTATGATTCATTAATATTTGAAATCCTTTCTCACTCATATGACCAAGACGTTGATGCCATAACTGAGTGGATCCTAACACCCCTTCAGATATTAATGCTATATCATTGGTTTGAGTTTTTCCAATAAATTTGCAAAGGTTTCCTACTCTTTGTGCCTTCATGACCACTAAAGCACCCTTAGATACTTTTAGTATTCTATTTAAACCTGTAAACTTATGACCACTAGAATCCAAAACTCCTAATGAGATTAAATTTTTCTTTAACTCAGGTACATGCCTTACATCTGTAAGTGTTCTTATCACTCCATCAAACATTTTAATTTTTATATTTCCAAATCCAAGAGTCTTACATGGAGAATTATCTCCCAAAAGAACACAACCATCATTAACTGTTTGATAAGGAAAAAATCATTATTTATGAGGACATACATGGTGCGAAGCACCAGAATCTAACAACCATTCTTCATTATATCCTGAAACACTACAACTGGATAACACCTCATCAATCATACCTGAATCAGACTTAACTGAATTTTCCTTAGATTTGGAGTCATTAGATTCTTTTCTTTTCCAACAGTCGTTCTTGAGATGACCAGTCTTGTTGCAGTACCAACATTTGAGTTTGCTCTCTCTGCCCTTTGACTTAGATCTGGAAGTTCCTCTTGACTTTTCTCCTTTTTCTTTAGAACGACCTCTAACATACAAAGCTTCAGGTGTAGAGGACTCAATATTAGCCTTATTTCTTAATTCCTCAGACGGCAGTGCTCCAACTATAATGTCAAATTCCAAAGTGTCAGATGTACTAAGACTAATAGAAGATACGACATGACCCCAAGACTCAGGTAAAGTGCATAATAGATTCACAGCCTTATCTTCATCCTCAATGTGAACGTCCATACTATTCAACTGGAAAATAAGATTATTAAATACATTTAAATGATCTGCAATCCTTGTTCCTTCTTTCATCTTCATACCATATAACTGTCTTTTTAAATAAATTCTATTTGTTACAGATTTGGTCATATACAGGTTTTCTAATCTATTCCACAAACTTGCTGCTGATTTTTCTGCAACAATGTTAAACAAGACATCATTAGCAAGACATAACCGAATTGTTCTAAGTGCTCTCACATCTAAATCCTCCCAATCATCATGTGACATAGTTACGGGTCTTTTCCTTTTTCCATCTAAAGCCTTCTGCAACCCTTGCTGAACTAACAAATTTCGCATCTTTAGCCACAACTCAAAGTAATTCTTGCTGCTAAATTTTTCAATCTCAAATTTTGAACTAGACATGTTTGCCATTACAATGTTAAATTTCATACTTTCAAGATACTACTCGAGAGATTTAATGATCCAATAAATTTTCAGCATCAATTCAATTCAAAATTTTCAATATATATATCAAAAAACTTCCATCGTTTTTATTCCAAACCTGCAATAAACCTTACGAGGTTTTTTTTTTATATATGTTGGAAATAAATATATTTATATCCCAATTTCAAATTAATTCATTCCATAACACAAATATTTATTTAAATAACCACTTTAATTTCCAGCAAAAATTTTTTGGCCAACTCCAAACGGAACTTGGACTTTCCAAACTTCCGAAAAAACTTCCCAAAAATTTAACTCTCCTTTTTTTTTTAAAATGATATCGTTCTATTAAAAAATTAAAAAATTGTTACCGCTCTCCATAAAACGCAGCAGCAAACAACGATCTACAGACTTCTCCTTCTGCACAGCGATTCTCTCTGCAGATTTCTCCTTCTCCACGACGATTCTTTTTGCAGAATTCTTCATGCCAACGAACAGACCTCCACTTGGTCAGTGTTTGGCTCTTCCACCTCCAGGCTCAGCACTTAGTGAGTTCTAGGAAAATCTCCACGCTCATAGCAGGCAGCAGTGATTCTACTAGAGAGACGATTCTTGCACAGCAGCAATGATTATTCTACTACACAATCTCTTTTTTAGCACTCGGGATCTAACTGTCAGCCTTCTCATCCGGCAATGTTCTCCAGTGGTTTCTTCATAGCCCCAACACGTCTCAGCAATCGGTTCCAAGCACATCTCACAATCTCTCACAATCTCCACGTCACGGCTCCGATACCACTTGTTGATATTTGAGTCTGAATATAACATTAATTAAAAACAATAATGGACAAAATGCACTGAGATATTACACAGGATTTTTAACTTGGTAAAACCCTAATTTGGGGAAACATCCACCTCAGCAAAGTATTGATGTCCTATTCCTTTCAACAATGAAGATTACAATTAGGCATATCATCTGCACATCTCATTCACCCTCCTTGCTCCTCTCCAAATACATTTAAATACATTTAATCAAGAAGTTACATTAACGAAATCACTGCCACTGGTTACAGTAACTCCTAATCAACCAACAATTATGGTTGAGAAACCATTTTAGTTTAATTAGTTGTCACAAATTTAACAGATATTCCGCTCCCTGTAAGCCCCACCACTACCACCTTCATTCCTCCTAGAAAATTTCATGTAACGACTTTCAAAACAAGTGGAAGATGTGAAGCATAGCGCACCTAATAAGATGATCCCTTCTATCAGTCTATCATAATAATGTGAACATTAAATGACTAACCATAAATACAAGAGAAAATAATTTTTTTCTTCTTATACCGACCTAAAAATCAAAAAGATATATTGTTCCTTTTACTAGCCAATTAACGTTTTCCCTTGATTCCTCTATGACAATGGGTGCCTCACTAGGAATATGTGAATAATGCAATATCCTTTCCACTGAAATAACTTCATTCTCTATATTACATAAGAGCCAAATCATCCAGGCTAGTAATGAACTCAACTTAGGTTCAACCCATATATTATTGCGAAGCCAACAATGCCTAAAAGGGTACCCATCAAATAACTTCTTACCATAGAAATGTGTTATGTTCTTTAACATCATTTCATTTAAAAAAGATAATTGCATCTCAACATAGCCATGGTTTTCGTGTACTCACTTGCATTAATGACACCTTGTGGTAAACAAACCAAGAAAACCAAGGAAAAGCCAAATACAGAAGTTGACAGAAAGTCCGTCCTAAAGCATAGCCATTCCATGGATGCAACCCCATGAAAAGAAGGTCTAGAAAAACATCAATCGATTAGAATTTTGAGCTAATGAACCGGTTTTCTTATCAAAACTTCAAATTGTGGTTGCACGAGATATTGATTCAGAAAAATGTTGAAGAATTGGAGCTCTACAAACGCCCACTAATGATGCCAAATACCTATATTGGCATAAAATACCATGGGGGTGGTGAAACCGAATTCTAAAATGTATTCCTCTAAATTTGCATTCTGGGTTCACCCACCGACAAACATTAAATTTATCAATATATTTGTGGGTTACGGATCTCACGAATTCACTGAACAAAGGTATCAAGTAAATTTTGCACAAAAGCAATGTATTCCTATAAATTCGCTTTCGGGGTTCAAACCTACCATCAAACATTAAATTTATCAATATATTTGTGAGTTCTCAGTCTCACGAATTCGCTAAACAGAGGTCTCTCAATGAAAATTTATTCGTGAGTTCGAGGTTTATTGATAAATGAAAATTTTATTGCTGATTTCCGATTTTATTAAAAACGTTGAGGATTATGTGCTTCTTGGGTCTCTAAATTTGTTAAACATAGTTAAATGAACCAAACATACCGTGCATTGGAGCGTTTATTTCATTTTCACATTGAATCTCTGCACAAGATAGTAGTGAAATACCATAAAGCTTTAAACGATGGCTATGTCCATACCACAATTTCCCTTGTCCCTATAGCTTGTGTATTCGTCCCCCATCACCCCTTTCAAGATTTAGTCCTCGCCCCATTTGTAAAGGAAGATAGAGATAGATGTAGAGATGAATCAGATAAACCCTTTGGCATACTTTAACTCATGCCGGCGCCAGGGTTCATCGGAGAATGGATCCGCCACCTCTCATTTGCATCAACACTGGAAACTCTTTCGACGGTAGCGTCCATAGACGGATGTAAATCTTTGGAAAGCCCAAAAATACATATAGAGTTCACCAAAGAGAAAATTTCGTAATGCACTGAAGATACAATCACTAGAGCTCATTATAAAATGTCACCCAATGAATGCTCCATCCATGTAACAATAATGCTCTAGTGAAGAATAAAATAAAAAACCCATAACAAGAATGCTTTCCATGAGAATAACAGTCGTTACAAAGAAAGATTGCTTTTTATTAAACTTCTTTTTCTCCATTCCTTTTTTTTAACACAACAACTACTACACAGGAGGCTTTCTTACCATTTCTTTACATGATACACTCAGCTGCTAAACACAATTGAGCAAAAACAACCCTATATCGCAAATACCCAGAACAAAAAATGGAAACACGAAATGCATATCAAATGAACCTGAAACACCATGGGAGTTGCTTAGCCTTGCCATGTTACGATGTATATCGAAAACCACCCTTGTAAATAATAATAAAGCAATATAATAAGGCAGGTTCCAAAACATAACCCTCCATGCACATGAGCGGTTTTTGTTCTACGAGAGTAGGTAGTATGTGGATTTCTACTACCAACTAAATTATAATAGACTTGATCAACTCCACCTAATCACGCTAGCGCTATCCCTGTTGCAATCTTTCCAGACATAGCCAAGGTTCGAAACTCAACAACAATGTCGTCGACAAGTGCTGCAGCAAAGGGGGAGCCTCAAAACTCAACCGAGTCATGATCTTGTCAAAGGGTCGCAGAAGGACATATCCTGCATTGATTCTAAATTGGCATCTAAGATCAAATCCCTCACAACCTTTCCCAACCGCCCCGACATGGATATATCACTCTGCAATATTGCCAAGGTCAACTCAGCTCAGACTCAATTCTTACTTTCCTGATTTCTATTTGTATTTATTTGCAAGGTCAACTCAGCTCAGACTCAATTCTTACTTTCCTGAATTCTATTTGTATTTATTTGAAGTATAAACAAATTGCGTCTATTATTTAATGCAGGTTTCTATGGAGTCTAAGGTGAAGAGAATTGCATAAGAAGAAAAGGGTCCAGACTTATCCGTTATACAGGTCAAGAATTTCGAGAAGAAGTCTAAGAAACAACCAAACTCAAGAACTGAAGCTGATATTCAGGGAAATTTGAATCTAGACCTTTAAAAACTTCTCCTGGACGAAGTTAGAAGGATTATACTCTTTAAATTGCCAGACTCTGCACATAAGCTGTCAACCATCGCAGAACTCAACTTTTCTAATAACAACGTGAAGGTAAGTGCAACAATATTGCATCGTGATATAGACCTTCTTGATTAATTTTTTATTTTTCTTGTAATATTATTTCTTGTTGTAGTGTCTTACCAAATCCGTGACGATTCTGGTGAATTTGAGAACTCTCGACGTCCATTTGAACCAGATCATATCGTTGTCGCATTCCATTGGACGATTGCAGAATGTTGGATTCCATCGTTGAGGCAGGTAACTAGTTAAAGATTGGTTTCTTGGTAAATCCTTCAATTCAAACAAATTATAGAAAGATTAAATAATCCTGTCATTCTGTTCACAGCACAATGCATTCACAGGTTTATTTTCCTTTCAGCCATTGCAATATTTAATAGATTGTTTCCTAGCCAGCATTGCTTAAGCACTCCCTGAACTTGCTGGATTTGAAGGTTTATGGACTCACTGGAATTGATGGATTGAATTACTTCCTGAGAGGTTACTGAGCTGAAGGTCTTTACCGAATTTCCAGAAAGCGTTCAAAGTTTCCGGTAAAATGTCTATCCAAACCCTTGTTTTTTCCAAGAACTTTTTATTCTCTTTAATTTGAGGGAATATTGTATGATTTTATTGCTAGAAATTAAATATATCAGTTCGTGGATAAAACGAGGTTGAGGGACAAATAGATGCTTGCAATGCAAGTTGTTTCCTGGGAAAAACTAAATGTTGTGATAGTGTGCTACAACTATCAACCACCATACCAACCCTCAATTCAATAATGCGCACATCTATCACTAGTTGGCCCAAACTCCAATTCACTGACATAATAATAATGCAAGTGGTAAGTGGTGTTGTTGGCCCGCCGCGCCATCTTGGGAACGGAAAATCGAGGAGGACATCATCGTCATCTACGTGCCACAAATGAAAATTTTAAAAAATAACATTTTAAAAAAATCGATTTAATAAAATAGGTTTTTAACTGTATAATAACTATAGAAAAAAAATTGTACTATGGAGCAAACTAATAAGAGGTCAATGAAATATAAATATCCATAATAAACCATGGGAGTGTAGCATGGAAAATGTTATTTCGTGCATGAAAAAAATAATCTACCCTTTTTGGGTTTATAATGAAAATGACGCTATGTTTAAATCATACATTAGAGTATGCCTTTCATAAAGTATTTAAGCTTATACTAATGATGAAATTGTGAAAGGTAAGCATGTGCATATGATAATAATATGATTGGAGGAATTCAATAAATGTATGGTTTAGAATTATGAAACGACCCCTCTTTTTGGGTTGATAATTATAAAAGGTACAAGCTAAATGTATCCAATAAAATTAATGGGATCTAGTGGGAACTAAAGTATACGTATAGTAAGACGTATAAGTATAGTAAGACATATGCTTATTTCAATGGGAGCATTATATCTATATATATGTTACACGGAAAATATAGGTGGCATAAAAAGTTATGTTTTATCAAAAGATTATCAATAAATGTTTTGATTAATTATCATGATTTTTTTAGTATAACATGGATGTTAAATAGCGTCAATGTTTATTAAAATCAATAAGAATAGTGAATTGCACAATAATAGTTGTAAAGATTAAGGATGTAAGTTTTTTAAATAATCAAGATTATGAAACCTGTATATGAAATAAGAAACATTGAAAATATGCATCGACAAAATATGGTTTATTTCCACAAAATCAAGAAAAAAAAATTACTAAATTGGGTATAGTCTTGGGTGTGTCACAACAACATTAATCAAGTCTAATCTTGTTCATACTATTTCACCAAGTCAAGATACATGTTAAAGGATGGTCCTTGACATAACATAAGGGTTCATTTGAAAAAATTTGTCTAAGAAAACAAATCAATTTAGTATTCCCCATAATTTGTCCAAATCAAAGCACATGTTAGAGGATGATACTTGATTAGAGATACAAGCTAGAATTGAGAAACTTCCCTTAGATAAAAGGCATTAAACATGAGGCTTCACCTTAATATTTCTTAAAATAAAGAATTCCAAAACTGAGAGAAATAATCCATGACAAGAGATACAAGCTATATTTGTTTTTGAAATGTTTTTTATGGCATCTTACATATTTCCTTTGGCTAAAATGTTGCATTATGAATGGAATTTCTATGTGATCAAAATCACCCAAGAGTTTCGCTTGACCTCATCCATTCCCACTAAGGGGATTTTGAACCTGAGATGCAATACACCTTCTAATTTCAGGATCACAAATTCAGATATCTTCAAGTTATCTATACATACCAGGGAGATGTGTAAGAACCTTAATCTGCCCAAGTCAACTAACATGGGACTTGAGCACAAGCTAAAATTAATGACAAACATCATAGTTTTGAATGGATGTGAATTGTTTAGAATTAAATCCCTCAAGTTGAATTAGAAACATAATGAATATATAAAGATGATAGTCCCGTGAGGACAAATTTGTATTGTATATGTGGTCAATATATTAATTTTCTTAAGTGGTGATGTTCCAAGTTTTACTAGAGAGAATAGCTGCACTGCTTAGTGTATAAGACAATTAATTGCAAAATTTAAAGAACCTTGATGCTTCTAGTGTAGCCAAGTTTCCATCATTTTTTATTACAAAACTTATGTTACCTTTAAACTACTATGTCGGTGTGCAACATGTAGGTAATAACTAAAAAAATCACTAGTCATGCCTTTCCTTCCCTTTTTTTCATAATTTTTTGTATTATTAAGGAAAGTTTCATAACAAACAAAAGCATAAAAAGGGGATTTTATTAATTTCAAGGGATTTAAGTTATTTTTATAGTATATGGAAGGATTTTGAGTGCCACTTGTATGTCTAAATCAATGTGTTTTTGTTCCGCAATAAGCATCATAGAAAATTTACACCTTATGAATGGGTTCATGCAAGGAAAGACACTATAAAAACCATGTTGGAACTAATGGGAAAAAATGTCCATATATTCTCCAAAAAATGCCTTAACATCTTCTTAGTTTGTTTCTCCACTAAGTAAAATAATTACTATGTAGTATTATGTATCCCTTAGAAAATGTTCTTGTAGAACAATATTAAGAGAAATAATATTCACATTGATGAATCAACAACCAAACTATATCCAACAAAGAAAATTTAATACAATTATATGACAAGAAAAATTCAAAATATATGTAAAATGAGACAAACAATGGATTTGTTTAAATTTCATATAAAATTTTTAAGAAAGCATTGAAACTTGAAAATACATTTTGCTTGGATTACATAGATCTTGTTTGATATTCTTATAGCAAAAAGAGACAAAAATTGGTGAGATTTCTATTCATTTTGTTGTGAATGTCAAGCCAAAAGATACATTCCACCACAAACAAATATGTGTTGCATAATTTTTCATTAGTCAAATTGTATTTTAAATTTAGCTAACATTTTGCATTTGATACAATCTATCTATGATACAAAAATACACGTGAACAGTAAAAACCTCTTACTTTAAATTCTTTCACAATATTTTTTGTTTCCTCTATTTACATTTTTTGCTAGGTTCTAAATGTAAAATTTGAAGATTGTTAAATTTTCATTTGATACCTAAGTTAGAGTTTATATAAAACTAAGATCATGATACAAGAAAACTATAATATATTTATTTATATTTTTCCAAATAAGAACCATGTATTAAAAGCATTAAAAAAATAGATCTCCAAATATATTTTGCTCCTCGCTCTCTCAAAATCCGAAATGTTGACTGCTATGAAAATGCTAAGAATTATATGTTTTAGAGTGGGAGAAGAGCTATTTTATACTCCAAATTTAGGATTTGGGTCCCCAAGTGGTTCCAATACGCAGGATCTAGATTGGTATCCATAGAAATGCAGATCACATACCCTCTCCATGGGTAAATTTCATGACATAGTTTGACATGTTTTTCTCTTCAAATACTATTAAATGGATTGCGTCTTCATAGTTACATACGCATTGACTATTGTGGAATGTCAGAATTTTTCATACAAAGGTGAAATATTTGCAGCCAACATGTATGTCTTTTTGGACATATCAATGCTTAATAAGAAACCAAATAATTCAGAGACACTTGAGTGTGTAAAGGAACCATATTATGCACCACAAAATAAAGGCCCACTTATACATCGACAAGGATAGATGTTATCCGAGGTAGAGTGTAACCATACAAACCAAACTAATTTCAAATTTCTAATATATGAAAAGCTAAGAGATATTGAAAATGGATTCCATGGCATTATCCTCGAGAGGATATTAAGAAAGGATATGGTTGGTGTGGAAAGAAAGGTAATGGATTGTGTTAGTGAAGATAGAGGCAAAGAATGAGCAAATACTCTAAACATTAATGGAATTACAAGTGGCATGGTAAATTTGTCCCTTGATACATCTACCACATGTATTTTGAGTGCATGAATTATGGAAGTGGACATTTTCTTTCTTACCCCTAACGATATCAAATTTCATATATTGAAGGTACCTAGTTTGGATCCATATGATCACAGGGAGAAAGAATATGTGGACCCTATGGTTAATGGGAAATTGAGAATAGAGTAGAATACAATCCAAGAAAATTTCGACATTATTGTTAATCTAACATAAACATAATGAGATTTTCTGAGAGGGTGTTGTTTCTCTAGTAAATGACAGAGTATTGAGCCATACACTAGGGTTCCATTCTTGTTGAGGCCTACCCCACCCAAATAGAATAGGTTTCATAGGATTATTTTGGTGGATTATATACCCCTATGATCCAATTCCTAAACCATAAGAAATTTAGGCAATGTAGGAAGCATGAAACCTAGAAAGTTGAGGGTCGAGACTCACATTGTTTTACAAAGATCCATTCCATATCTCCACTTAAGGTAAATTAATAGAAAAATAGAAATTAGGAACTATGTTTAATGATTGAAACTTTCAATGTTTCGATCCTTACTCTAGGATCATCATCAGGAGACTGGAGAAGCCTGGGGATGATCTCGAGGAAACTAAATTAGGTTAAAGACTTAAATTTAAAATAGACCCCTATTTAAAATGGATTCTTCTTCCTTTCTCAGGAAACCCTGGATCATGAAATATTGTCCAAATATTGTGAGTTTTTCTACCACTTCAATGGGTTTTTACCTTGTCTTACGTATCTTCATAACTAAATATCACATGTTTGGAAACTCCTCCTTCATGAGGAAGCTCAAATATCCTCATTCTCATGTGATATTTATAGTGGAATTTGAATCTAAGTACAGATATATTATCCTTCATTGTGGGCCTTGATTTATGGGACATACAATCGTATTCATCAAAACTTTTGTCCCCATCCTTTGACTCTACCTCTAATTTGTTAACTCCAATACCAATGTTACATAGGAGCCCCAATCTTCCTTTTCACTTTTGGAGATATGAGTCCTTCGTATCCATTATAAGTTCACTATGGAAGTTCCTTTTTTGGACTCTAGTAACCAACAACAGACAAATCACAATGTATTTGAGATTGTGTGTAGAGGTGGACTTTGAATGGCCTACCTAAATATATATTGATACAGATAATAGGTAAGGTACAGAATAATATGGCATGTACCATTCAAAAGTTTAGCATTCTTTGAATATTTTCACTTGAAGTTTCCCTTCGCAAAGAAAAGTATGAATACTATTGAGTCCCTCAAGAACCCTCCTAGAAGAAAGATAAAAAAGAGGATTTGGAGACCCACTTGGTAAATGGTGTTCACCGTCACTTGATTCAAGTAGGATAATTCACCAAGGATGTAGGGAATCCAAAGAAGAAAATGGATTTAATAGCAATAAAAATTGTGTGTACAATGTAGGTAGGTCAAACTAGGATATGGTGGCTCCCCACCTAGTATTCCTTCTCGGGAAGTGTGATCAAGGTGATGGATAGAAGTCAAGAAGTTAGGTGAAAATAGAGAACTACTCAAAAGGGTGCCTCTAAAGAGACATTTTTTCTTTAGAGAATTAAAAATAAATTTTTAGATTGGATTTAGAGGGTTCAGGCCCCGTAGAGGTGAGTGGTAACAACAAAGATGGGGAAAATGTTGGATAGCTCCAAACAATAACATTTTTAACAAATAGATGATCCTATGATTTCAACGGAACTGGGATCTAGTAAAACATATTTAGATAACATATTTTCTTAGTTTCATCTTGTTGTATGTTTCCCATTAGGTGTAGCTTAGTTTTACCTTTGTTGTAAAAAAAACCATTTATTTTAATAAAAAGGTGGATTTGTTCATGTTTAAAAATAAAATACAATGTATGCATTTATTTTTAAGGGCATATCATTTACAGCCGACCAAAATCCAATTGAACGTGTTTTGATCGACATTGGTTCTATAATTTCAACCCTAGTCCAGATGTTCTCCAAAATCCTTGCAATCATCTTTGAATACAAAAAATATTAAATTAATCCAGAAATTTTAATAATAGAAAGAAATTCAAAATGTAAGAATTAACCTACTTCTCTTTAATTACATAATTCCTGGCTTGCATACGGAGATTTTATAGACAAATAAATGAATTATTCCCATGGGGTCTCTTAAAACTAGGATTCCCACACAGTTCATCTAATGAGACTCGAACTATTGACCTTAATCGAAGACCATCCATCATCAACATTAACCCAAGCCCCTTTCAAAAAATTTACACATGTACTTCAACTTCCCCATGAGATCCTACAGTTGTTCATCAGTGCATACAAATTCAAGATTACCCTCCAATGGAGTGGAAAAATCCAAAATTTTAAGTCCTAGAAAATAGAGTTCAACCTCTTTGCAAGCCTTGTCCATTGATGCATATACGCAATTATCGAGGCTCCAGTTGATGCCTATAAGTTGTTCTAAGGGAGTATGGCTATTAGCAGTCCAAGCCAAAAGATTTCATAGGTCCTTCTAATTCTCTAGGAATAGGTCGCTGAGAGGATTCAATGAGGAATTAGATAAGGCACAGTCTTGTATGAGATATAAGAGGAATTGATGAGAATAAATGTATCCACAAGCTTCCTCCAAATATATGGAGAAGAAGCTATATATATGAATCCATCCCACGATTTGAATGTTATTCCTAATCCTACCCAAATAAAATAAACCCCAATATTTATATTACCATGTCAAATTAAAAACCCCCCTTGACCCCTTAAATGATGAGGAAATATATTTTTGAGGTTCTTAAGAGTATTCAAACCCTGAATATGAATGGACGTGATATAATATTGTCTCACTAGTGAACCCCCCGTGAATTGTACTTGCCATTGTAGCACAAAATCAATGGCTTGTTTATCTAATGGATGTGAAATATACCTTTCTTAATGGTATTCTTGAAGAATAAGTTTGTGTAGACCAACCACTTGGATATACTATCAAAGGTCATGAACACAAAGTGTTTAATTTGAAAAAGACCTTGTATGGTCTAAAACAAGTTCCACGAGCTTGGTATAGCAGAATTGACTCCTACCTCATCAACAATGGGTTTAGCAGAAGCAGCAATGAGCTCACTTTGTATGTAAAAACATATCATCAAGGTGAAATTTTGATTGTACGTCTTTATGTTGATGGCATGATTTACACTTGTAATTTGATGCTTGAAGAATTCAAGACAGTCATGAAAAATGAATTTGAAATGACTGATCTAGGACTAATGAAGTACTTCCTTGGACTAGAAGTTACTCAAACTGATCAAAGGTATTTTCATGTGTCAGCATATGTATGTTACTGATATTTTGTAGAGATTCAGAATGGATAAATGTAACCCCCATTTCTCCAGGAACCAAGTTAACAAAGAATGATGATGGGCAATCATTAAATGCTACACTATATAAAAGAATGGTAGCCAGTTTAATGTATTTGACTGCAACTAGACCTGATGTGATATATGATGTTAGTCTTATTTCCATATTTATGGAGTCTCCCAAAGACTATCACTCAAAAGTTGGAAAACGAATTCTGAGATGTGTTACAAGCACACTTGGATATGTCCTCTGGTACACTCATATACGAAACAATACTCTCACATGGTACACTGACAATGAATTTGCAGGAAGTATTGATGATAGGAAAAGCACATTTGGTTATGCTTTCCATTTGGGTACAAATCTGATCCCTTGGGCATCTTAGAAATAACCCATTGTCACCATGTCTTCTACAGAAGCAGAATATGTAGCAACCAACACAGTAGCTTTCCATGTAGTTTGGCTAAGAGGACTTTTAAAGGATATGGGACACATTGAAAAAGATCCAACTTCTATTTTTGTGATAATAGCTATGCAATACAATTGTCCAAACATAATGCATTTCACAGAAAAAACAAACACATTCACACTCGCTATCGTTTCATTCATGAGTCTAGTCAATGAGGACAAATTTCTTTAGAGCTTTGTGGCTCTAAGGAGCAGTTAGCTGATATGTTCACCAAACCTTTGGGAACAACTCCATTTGAATATAAGAGAAAGCACTTAGGTATTGACAATGCTGAAGATGTTCTACCAGTTGAGATTAAGGGGTTGTGGAGTGTGTTGAAGAATGTAATCTCCATAGTCAAATGCATCATTAATTGGTTAGTTAGTTGAGTAGTTGATTTGCTCACCTATCTAGATTAATGAACCATAGTATTTTCTGATCCATAATATTAATTCATGGCATTGTTGTTATACAATCATATATATGTTACTCCTTAATAATAAGAAAGCAATCAATATGCCCTTCTTTTCTTTAATCTTTAACATTAGCTACTTCAATGCCAATAAACCTAGCGTATCCGAACCCAATAAACCAACTTATCACGCTTTTCCAGTTGCAAGGCCTGTAAATGCATGTAGTCATGAATTCTCAAAGGTGACATTATAAATGATTCGAAATACATTTAATATTCAAATGTATGAAAACTGAGAAATTAAAGAAATCAAGATTATAAACAACAATATCTTAAACATATTAAAACGTAATGCTGTCATGTCATAGAAAAATAAATAAAACAAAACAATATACTATCACACTCACATATAACATGGTTGATATCAGCATATATCAACCATAACTAAACATTCAAAAGTGATTAACTACAATATAAGAAAATAAACAGCAGTTTAACAGTTCATATACGGCCAGCAATATTGAACAGTTAATGTTTATGTCCACAGCGGTTCCCACAGCTGTTCAACGTCCATGTCTTCATTCTCTTGCAGTGACGCATTGTTAAAAAATGGATCGCGACCTTCATGACCTCTTGTTATGAAGGTTAAGAGATTAGCATGTTGCAGATTCATGTTAGCCAGCTCTATCTCTGTGAAATCCAATCGCGATTGAAGCTCTGCTACTTTTTTCTGTAGATCATTTATTACTCCTAAACAAGCGTTCACAGGGTCTCGAAGTCTCTGGTTTGCTTCATACACCATGCCGTTTACTGCATCACCTCTGTGCTCTGCCGGAAGGTCCTGTAACGGATCATCACACCAGCAAACAATCTCAAGTTTTTTTTATTAAAGATTAATAAACTAAAATGAACCAAAACTAAACGAAAAAAAAATGTATACCACTATTCTTTCACACTACTGATTAAAAAGGGGTGCCCTTCATCAGTTTCAATAGATATAATGTCTCAGCACATATTTCAAATATAAAATTAGTAGTCATTTAAGTTAAGTTAAAGTGTTGCTTATAATAAGATAATTATCTATATATTAGTTAAGATTTATACATCTAACAACTACTAGTTATTGATCTAACAAGACTTATCCATGCAACAATTATTAGTTATTAATATAATTATCCAATCCCTTAAAGAAAGTGAAAATGTATGATTGCATTATATATACAATGCAATTTGAGATGATTTCACAATACAACTTGATATGATTGACTATAGAATTTAACATGATGATCATAGCTGGATAGAGTTTAACAAGATGATTATGGCTGACAATAGATGCAAGTTTATATGAGCAGTATTATATGGTTTCTAAGTTAGTTACTAATTGTTTTTTATATTATTTTTTCTTTTATAATTATTTATTTTTTATAATTTAACTTCCATAAAATATAGATACTATATTTGTTAATTATTTTTGTAAATTTAATAAAAACATAAATGTTAATCTAGAGTCAATTCTCTAGATAAAAATATCTTTGTAAAAATATAATTATGTTGATAAACATTTTTATTTAAGATTTGGGGTGCACTACAGCCTATGCAAGATTAGTTTTATGGTACTTGTTTAAAATTCGAAATAAATAATTATAATATATATATATATAATGAGAGGTAGCTAGTTTATGAATGAGTGGATAACTAGTACCAATGCACATGGATAACTCATAGTTGATGAATGAATAGCCAACAATTCATGATTAGAAATAAACAATTATAAAAAAAATATAAAAAATAACTGGTAGCTAGCTTATGAATGGATAACTGGTAGCTAGACATGGATAACTCACACTTGAAAGTTTAACAAAAAAAAATAGGAGGAATAAAAAAATATTTCAAAACTGTCTTCCATTCCATGACTATCTGTCAACCATTTAATCCCTTTAAACATAATCGAACCACAAACTATATAGATATACTAATTTTTAGACATAAACATTATACTCATTTTTAGACATAAACATTCTATTTTTTTTCAAAACTGTTAACTGTTAATTTAATAACTAGAAACAAAGCATGATCGATAATGATCCGATTTAAAGTAGATGTACAAGCTCAATAATCATAAATATAATTTTACTTTTAACAATAACCAACCAACACTCGGTATAAAATGGGTTGTATTCAAACTTAAAAAAAAGTATGATCCGATTTGAAGTAGATGCACCATCTCAATAATCATAAATATAATTTTACTTTTAGCAATAACCAACCAACACTCGGTATAGATTGGGGTGTACTGTACTCAGAGTATTAATTTTGTAATTCTAAATTAAAATAGATAGAAAACCATATTTTATAAACTAGTTCACACGTTGTTAAATGCCAACACAATTGTGTATATAAAAAATTTATCATATTTTTTAATTTCCTTAGTTTTAAAATATTGTTCCATAATGATCAAAATTGTATATATGTGTTAAAAAATAATGAAACTTATTCTAAATTTGAATACTTTAACTCTTTGTTTATACCAGCGTAGATCCAAATCATGGGCTCTATCAAGCGCCGAGATGGATCAAATCTCTAACCTCTTCTTAGGTATCCATTGATTTGATTCAAACCAAAAGACACATCTTTTTATTTAAGGTCCACATATAATTTTATTATTATTAATATTTAATATTATTTATGACCGACATATAATATTTTTTATTTTGTTAGGAACAAACATTGCATCATTTCCCCACACATGGTTGTAAAACCATATGCAAGGCCCTCCTACAATCATGGGTTGTTTAGGTGGCCTTGCACATGGTCTTAAAACCATTTGCAAGGCGCTCCTAAACCATGTACAATAATACCATGGGTTGTTGAAAAGGCCTTGCACATGGTTTAAAAACCATGTGCAAAGCCTCCTAAACCATGGGTTGTTTAGAACCCTAAACCATGTGCAATGCCAACATTTTTTTGCGGATAATTCAATTTTGTGTTTTTTTCACCCACATATTTTTTTTACGGATAATTAAATTTTTACTTTTTTATTTTTTTGTTAGGTAGGAAGATTACCACATCTCCCCCATATTAGATTGTTTTTGTGGCCGACATTTATTTTTCCCTATTAGAAAATTTATTTTTTATTAATAAAAATAAAGTTACGAAAGTGATATTATTTTTTATTTTGTGTTACAAAATCTCTCCCATAATATTCACTATCACAATTATGTTTGGCCGACATGTTACATACGTTAGTAACGTTACATCACGTTACAAGATCTCTCCCATAATATTCACTTTCACTATTATTTTTTGCCGACATGTTAGTAACGTTACATCACGTTACAAGATCTCCCCCATACTGGGCTGTAGAGTGCCTCTTGGTGCAATAAGAGCAAACCCTAATTTGAAAGCGGATCAAATCTCTATCTTTATTGCATTCTACATCTTAGTTATAACAACTCTACATGTATACCAAAAGTGGAAGCCATATTTTTTTATTTTTCTTTAGAGAAATATATATATTTTTAAGACAAACTTTCTTTCTTAAATTCGCTCTAATACCATATCTTGAGAACAACTCACACTAAGACGGTTAACTCAAGAGTTACCGCTCAGTCATAAAATTTTATCATCAGGACTTCAACCTCTATTTACTCGTCGGGTAAAACTTGTCTAACACCAACCAAACAAGTTGAAGTCGAATTCTGACTAGACAAGTCGAAGTCAAATATCGACTAGACAAGTCCAAATCTAATTCCGACTAGACAAGTCGAAGTCAAATTTCGACTAGACAAGTTGTAGTTAAATTCTAACTAGACAAATCGAAATCTAATTCTGACTAGACAAGTCAAAACTTACCAAAAAACTTCAACAAGTTTTTACTGCGACCGACAAGTTTTTCAATAGACTACTTTTGGTCGGAATTTCAACCCAACACCTTTTTACGTTGACAAACACTTACTCCACTTCGACCACTTTTACTTCGACGAACTTGCCTTACTTCAACAGGTTTTACCTTGACCGGTTTTTTATTCTGACCAATTTACTCGACTTAATCACTTTTGGTCGAACATTTACAAAGGAGATATCTTAGTCTAAATACTTATAAAATGTAAACTACTTTTCACCAACCGATAACTTGGAGTAAAACTCTACACACCTATAATTCCACAGACCTACAAAATCATATAACCAAATATTAAGTAGGACTTGTGTCGACCACTCTGTCGTAAAAACTCAGACTTTTGCACGATGAAATGTTTATGGATTCTATGATCTTTCACTTAAACTGTAAATGTAAAAAACACTTACTCAAGTAATTATGGGGAGAATGTGTGGCTAAATAAAACATGCATTCAACCATAACAATGGATTTATAAATCTTGTCGAGATATAACAGCAACTATTGCTGCAAATACAAACATGGAAATTTACAAGGATGTTTCACCTTTTATAGAGCTTCGGCTCTCATCACTTTCTAAAATCACACAGAGCTTGAGCTCTTGAATTCTCCATAGAATTTTTCCATCTTTTCCACTATTTAATTCTCGTTTCACTATCTGCTATTGATTTACAAACTTCTTCTTCTTTATATAGACAGACTAAAATAGCTTCTCTGTGAATCTACCGACTTAAACATTAAATCCTGTAATAACTATCCACCTAGAAATTTAAGTTCAAAAATTTAATTGGACCAGTTTACATAACAGAGACGTGAACTCTTCAACCTGTCAGAGAGAGTGACATAGCATGACCAGCTACAGACTTCAATAGATGCGGCAAACAAGATAACAGTCTCAACGAGTAATTAATATTTCCAACACTCCCCCTTAATTATGAGCATATGGGAATCTTAAAACAAAATATTACAAAATGTTTCAGAGCTTAAACTTGCTATGTTCATGACATAATTCACTTTGCAGAACTTTTCATTCCAAGATAACTTCACAGATACTGGAATGTATCTTTTGCCAATGGTTTTGTAAAGATGTATGTAAGTTGATCTTCGTACCTGCAAAATTCTAAGGAAATTTCTTTGTTGTTCACCAATTCTATTATGAAATGAAATATTGGGTCGATGTGCTTAGTTCTCTTATTAAACACATGGTTTTTAGACAATGCAATGGCTAAACTGTTGTCACAGAAAATGGTTATTGGTTCTTGTTAGTTGTGAGGCAAGTCTTTTAAAATTATTTTCATCCATATGGTTTGACATGCAACGCCTGTAGCTACAAAACACTCTTCTTCTGTTGAAGACAGAGTTACAATGGTATGTTTCTTTGAATCCCGTGAAACAACACTTGTACCAAAATGAAATGTGTACCCAGATGTGCTCTTCATGTCGTCTGTTTTGCCTCCATCATCACTTTCAGTGTAACCAATGAAATTAAAACATTCTGAGGTTGAAAAAATTATACCAAGATCCTTTGTGCCACTTACATACCTAAAAATTCTTTTACTTGCTTTCCAATGGGAGTTCTTTGGTGACTCCATGAATGTTGAGTTCGGAATTACTCCATACATGATGTCTGGTCTTGTCGTAGTTAAATACATAAGGCTACGAACAAGACTTTTAAAATGCGTAGGATCTACAGTCAATCCATCATCATCCTTGCTCAATTTTAAACCTATTATTATTGGTGTTGGGGTTGTCTTGCAATTAGACATATTGAATCTTTTTAAAACTGCACTTGCATACTTTGACTGTGATATGAAAATACCACTTTCATACTGCTAGACTTCAATGCCCATGAAAAAATTCATAAGCCCCAAATGAGGCATGTAAAATTCACTTTCCACATTAGAGGAAATTTGGGGTCTAAAATGGGCCTTATAAGAAAATGCGCCAATAATAAATTTTGTGAGTTGGAATTCAAGAACCAATAGAATTTCAATAAAATGAGTCAACCATAATGGTTGAATTGACATATTTGTCATAAAAGAAAACTACATTTTTTGTTCGTATTTTTTACTTATCTCCCCGTATTTTTACTCAAATTTCAAGCAGGAGAGCTCGTTGGATGCGGAATTTAATTCTGCATCCAACAAGTACCCACACTGCATAATTTTGATGAACTTCCCTCCCCAAAAAATAAGAAATACCTGAAACAATGTGATGATGATGTCATCATCACGTTTTTTCAATCATTTCTTATTTTTGGGGTAGTGAGGTCTGTCAAAAGTATGCAATGTGGGTACTCGTTGGATGTGGAATTAAATTCTACATCCAACAAGCTCTCCCGCTCGAAATTTAAGTAAAAACATAGGGAGATATGTTGAAAATACAAACAAAAAAATTTGTTTTTTCATTCTTCCTCCAAAATTAATAACTATTATTTTATTATTTTAACTATTATTTTATCATTTTCCTTAGGAGGCCCATTTTAGACCTCAAATTTCCTCTAATGTGACTGCTTTAAAATATTCTATGCCAAAGTCACCAATAAATATTAAATCATCTACTTACATGCAGACAATTAACATTTTACCTTGCTCATTAACTTTGGTGTAACTTTCACTTCTGTGAAATCCATTTTCAGTGAGATAGGAATCAATTCGACTGTACCAAGCTCTGGGAGCTTGCTTCAAACCATACATAGGATTTTTCAGCTTGTACACTATGTTCTTTTGACCTGGAACTTGATATCCTTGTGGTTGTTCCACATACACTTCCTCCTTGAGATAGACATTCAAAAATGATGATTTAACATCCATTTGATAAACATACCATTTTTTTTGTGTAGCAATGGCCAAAATTGTTCTAATTGTATCCATGCATGCGAGAGGTGCAAAAGTTTCATTGAAGTCTATGTCAGGCTACTGTGTGAACTCTCTTGCGTCCATTCTTTCTTTGTGCTTCTGCACATTCCCATCAACATCTTGCTTGGTCATGTAAATCCATTTGACGATGATTACATCATTATCTTTTGTTACATCTACCAGTTCCCATGTTTGATTCTTCTCAATGCATTATATTTCTTCATCCATGGCTTGTGCCCATACTTCATTTTCGACAGATTCCTAAAATGTTAGTGGATCATCTAGTTGAAAAAATAAAGAGAGAATGAATTTGGTGTACCAACTTCATATATTTCACACAAACTTCTTCTCTTCACTGGATCTGTTGATGTTGACCTCAACGAAATTCTTGATGGAGTCTACTAGATCCTCTTGGTGTTGTTGTTAGTGTAGCTTGATCTACGATTTTTGTCAACGTTCCTTGTGTTGAACCATGTCACAGTGTCGTGGGAGTCGACAGTGCTGTGACATTTTGACTTGCATGTGGTATTTGAACCACTTCCTCCACCATGTCATCATGGTCAAAATCCAACACAATATTGACATTATTCTCAATGATTCCATCCCATGATTCATTCTTGAAAAATTGAACATCATCACTGATGATCACTTTCCTTGCGACGAGATCATACAACTTGTATGCTTTTTTGTCTTCAAAGTAACCAACAAAAATACATTTTTTCCCTTGTTGTCTAGTTTCTTTCTTAGCTCATCTGGAATATGAGCATATGCAACACAACCAAAAGATTTTAAATAAGAAACACTGTGATTCATACCTTTCCATGCTTCTTGAGGAACTTTTCTTCACACTCTTTCTTGGAAACCAGTTCATAATATAAATGAAAATTGCTATTGCCTCATCCCAATATTCATTTGACAAATGCATGGTTTCCATCATGCTGCATACCATCTCCATAATGGTTATGTATTTCTTTCGACGAAACCATTGTGCTGAGGTTTATACCATGCAGTGAATTTCTTGTGTATGACATGGATCTTGTAGAAATATAGGAATTCATTCGAAACATATTCACTGCCCCTATTCATCCTTAATATTTTGATGTGGTGTTCACTCAGGTTCCCATGAGCGACTTGAACTAATGAAAACAACTAAATGCATTAGATTTATGTTTCATAAAATATACCCATGTTTTTCTTGAGTAATCATCAATAAGAGCAAGGAAATAATTGCAACCACCCATGGATTATTTCTGCATTGGGACACAAATATTAGAGTGCACAATCTCAAGTGGTGTGCGTGCTCTGTATGAATTTTCAACTAGAAAAGTCTCTCTATGCTGCTTTCCAAAAATGTAGCCTTCACAAACTCTTTCCAGTTTGTCTATCAATGGAAATACTTTCACCATATTCTTTGTGTGAAGTAGCTTCAACCCACCAAAATTCAGATGTCCAAATCTAAAATGCCACAACCACGATTCATCCTAAGATCTATTTGAAATGCAACCTGAAGATCAGCGTTGTCATTTTTTTCTTGTCAAAGTGCTTGTCTACTTCCTTCCTTTCTTTCTTCCTTGAATGCAAATCCTGTATTTGTATTTCCTTTCATGTTTGGAATTATCCTCAATGGAAACATGCAATTGCTTGGACGCTTGTCTTTAATCACATAGTGATTATCTTCTATGTAAACTCTGTAACCTCTCTATACCAGATTTCCAATGCTCAACAAATTATGTTTTAGCCCTTTGACATGATAAACATCAAGCATGTACTTTTGCTCCCACTGTTTGGTTAGAATACCAACAATACCTTTCCAAAACAGTGCCTTGGACACTATTTCCAAGTGTGACATTAGTTTGAACTGATTTATCTAGACTAGAAACAAACTTGAATTATGAGTCATATGATTACTATAACCTGAATCTAAATACCGTATGTCATGGAATTTCTTTGACAACATTGCATTCAAGTGGGGTTTCAAATGCCAACAACATTGTGCTCGACAAAGTATGGGTGTTGGTCGACTGGTTTTGGCTTTTCCTTCCTTGGCCATACTCCTTCTTCCTGCATTCATATGCATAATGACTAAATTTCTTACAGTAATGACATTGAATTTTAGACTTATCAAACAAGTGACCACTTGACTCACCGGGGTTCTCATTTTGTCTTCTACTAGTGACATTCACGAGATCGATGCTACGTCCTCTTCTAGAAAAACAACTTCCTTTTCCTCTAGAATTATATATCCCCCTGCCTCTTCCACGACTTATAGATGAATGTGTTGCAAATGCACCTTGCAATGATTTATTTGATCTACTAATTCTATTTTCATGATTGATGAGCGAGGCTTGTAACTTATCAATGGTAAACACCGGAATGTCTTTGTTTTCTTCCAAGGTCACGAGCAAGGATTCAAATTTATGGGGAAGGCTTCTGAGTACTTTTTCAGCAACCCTTTTGTGTTCTATATTAACTCCATGATATTTCAGTTGAATTATCAGACCAACAACTCTAGTGTAGAATGTTTCTACTGATTATGTGTCTTTCATTGACATAGATTCAATATATCTTCTAAGAATCTGTAACTTAGAAGTCTTTACCTTGTCCAAGCCTTGATATGTGGTTTCTAGTGTATCCTATGCCTGCTTAGGGGTTTTTTCCCTGCTTCTTTTGGGAGTATGCTTTCATGCATGTCTTGGTCTATGTAGAACAGAGCCTTTCCATCTTTCTTCCTCTATTTCCTCAAGGCATCTTTCTCATCTTGCGTGAGATTATTATATGTTGTCAAATATGTTTGTTCTGTATAGCAATTTTGGACTATCCCCCATACATCTTGTCCTATGAACAAAGCCTTCATTGTTAGAGACCAATATTCATAATTATTTCCTGTGAAGATTGGAGTTTGAAAACTTGACAAGTTTGCACCAAAGGTGGAAGCCATATTTTTTATTTTTTCTTAGAGAAATATATATTTTTAAGACAAGATTTATTTCCTAAACTTGCTCTGATACCAAATCTTGAGAAAAACTCACACTTAGATGGTTAACTTGTGTTACTGCACAGTCATAAAATTCTCTTGTCGAGACTTTGACCTCTTTTTACTCATTGGGTAAAACTTGTCTAACTTCGACCAAACAAGTCGAATTTGAATTCCAACTAGACAAGTCGAAGTCAAATTCCGACTAGACAAGTCGAAATCTAATTCTAACTAGACAAGTCAAATTTTGACAAACATACCAAAATACTTCAACAAATTTTTACTACAACCGACAAGTTTTTCAATAGATTACTTTTGGTCGAACTTTCAACTCAACTCCCTTTTACCTCAACAAACACTTACTCCACTTCAACCACTTTTACTTCGACCGACTTACCTTACTTCGACAAGTTTTACTTCAACTGATTTTTTATTCCGACAAGATTACTCGACTTAACCACTTTTGGTCGAACTTTTACAACAGAGATATCTTAGTCTAAAGATTTATAAAATGTAAAATACTTTTCGCCAACCAGTAACTTGGAGTAAAACATGATATAACTATAATTTGACAAACTTACAAAATAATATAACCAAATATTAAGTAAGAGTTCTCTCGACCACTCTGTTGTAAAAGATTGAACTTTTACACGGTGAAATGTTTATGGATTCTATGATCTTTCACTTAAAATGTAAATGTAAACAATATTTACTCAAGTAATTCTGGAGAGAATGTATAGCTAAATAAAACATGCATTCAACCATAACAATGGATTTATAAATATCATCGAGACATAACAAGAACTATTTGCGCAAATACAAACATGGAAATTTACAAGGATGTTTCACCTTTTACAGAGCTTTGGCTCTCATCACTTTCCAAATTCACATAGAGCTTGATCTCTTGAGTTCTCCAAAGAGTTTTTCCTTCTTCTCCACTATTCAATTCTCTTTTCACTATCTGTTACTGATTTACAAACTTCTTCTTCTTTATATAGACAGACTAAAATAGCTTCTCTATGAAGCTATCAACTTAAACATTGAAGTATGTAATAACTATCCACCTAGAAACTTATGTTCAAAAATTTAATTTGACTAGTTTACATAATAGAGACATGAATTCTTCAACCTGTCAAAGAGAGTGATAGAGCATGACCAGCTACAGACTTTGACAGAGTCAGCTAACAAGATAAGAGGATCAACGAGTAATTAATATTTCCAATGCTCCCCATTAATTATGAGTATATGGGGATCGTAAAACAAAATATTACAAAAAATTTCAGATCTTGAACTTCCTATGTTCATGATAGAATTCAATTTGCAGAACTTGTCATTCCAAGGTAACTTCGCAGATACTTGAATATATATTTTTCCAATGGTTTTTTAAAGATGTTTGCAAGTTGATCTTCATAGCTACAAATTTCTAAGCAAATTTCTTTGTTTTTCACCAATTCTCTTATGAAATGAAATCTTGTGTCAATGTGCTTGGTTCTCTTATGAAACACATGGTTCTTAGACAATCCAATGGCTGAATTGTTGTCACATAAAATGATCGTTGGTTCTTGTTGGTTCTGTAACATGTCTTTTAAAATTCTCTGCATCCATACGGCTTGACATGCAACGCCTATAGCTGAGACATACTTTGCTTCTATCGAAGACAGAGTTACAATGGATTTCTTCTTTGAAGCCCATGAAAAAACACCTATACCAAAATGAAATGTGTACCCAGATGTGCTCTTCCTATCATTTGTGATTCCATCATTGTTACTATTAGTTTAACAAATGAGATTAAAAATTGCTGAGGTTGAATACATTATACCAAGAGCCTTTGTGCCACTTACATACCTTTGAATTATTTTACATGATTTCCAATGGGAGTCTTTTGGTGACTCCATGAATATTGAGATCAAAATTACTCCATACATTATGTCTGGTCTTATCGCAGTTAAATGCATAAGGCTACCAATAATCCTTTTAAACATCATAGGATCTATAGTTGATCCATCATCATCCTTGCTCAATTTTAAACCTATTATTACTAGTGTCGAGGTTGTCTTGCAATTAGACATATTGAATCTTTTTAAAACTGCACTTGCATACTTTGACTATGATATGAAAATACCACTTTCATACTGTTGGACTTCAATGCCCAGGAAAAAATTCATAAGCCCCAAATCAGTCATTTCAAATCCACTCTCCATGAATGCTTTAAAATATTGTTCTCATTTGAGGTTCTCATTTCCATTTGAGGTTCTCATTTGAAAATATGACTCATCATACTCAACTTGAGGACAAGCTTGGAGGTTCTCATAACTTCTAAGCAGGGAAGTATAGAATCTCCCTGATCCTTGAAGAGAATGATTTGGATCAGTACATCAATAGAGAATTTCCATAACTAGAGGGAGACGAGGCTAAGGATTCTCATAAGAGAAGCATGGCTAAGGCTAAGAGAATCATTGCATATTCTATTAAGGATAACCTCATCCCTCATGTGTCTTCATTCAAGACACCGAAAGAAGTGTATGATGGTTTGACAAAGATGTTTGAAGGAAAGAACATCAACCAGAAGATGACTTTGAGGAACCAATTGAAGAATGTGAAGATACAAAACTCTGAGACTATATAGTCTTACTTCACAAGGGGTGCTCAAATCAAAGAAAAACTTGAAGCGATTGAAAAAAATGTCAAATAAGGAGAAACTGTAATGACTACCTTAAATGGTCTCCCTAGATCATGGGACTCCTTCATTCAAGGAATTTGTGCAAGAAGGAAGTTGATCTATTTTAGTAGAATTCGAGAAGAATGTGCACAAGAAGAAGGTATACTTGTGACAAGAGAAGAAAACATGGGAGAAACTGATGATCAAGCTCTTACAGTTCAGACTAAGAATAAATTAGAGAAGAAGGAGAAGAAGGAGAACTTTCATCACAACAAGAAGACAGACAAGAAATCGAAGAAGACCAAAAGAGATACTTCAAATGTTCGATGCTATACTTGTGATGAAAAGGGACACTTTGCAAGATATTGTCCCATGAAGAAAAGGAGACACCCTTCTCATGTTGTCAAAGATGATAAACCAACAAAAAAAATATTTAGATGGGAGAATGATGATTCAGATGAAGAGTATGTGCTAATCTCAACACTTACTAGCACTATCTCATAGAGAAGTAATGATTAGCTTGTGGATAGTGGAGATTCTAAACATATGACAAGATACAAGGAGTCATTTGTTAATATGTCTAAACATGACTCACCTCACAAGGTGAAACTTAGGGATGACTATCAATACCCCATAAAAGGGAGTGTATAAGCTTCATACAAGCTTGAATCCGGGAAATCCTAAAGATGAAGGATTTGCTATATGTTCCAAGATTAAAGAAGAACCTTCTCTCCATTTTTGCACTAAATGAAAAAGGTATTAGGATTTCTTACACATGTGCACTATAGAGCACTATCGATGGCAAGCAAATCAGTCTCAGGATAGCCTGAGATCTAGGCAAAGTGTGAAGGCATTCGTAAAGGATGTGCACAAGGAAAGAATGTGAAGAAGACATTTCCCAGTAGTGAAAGCAAGACTAAAGGAATACTGGAGATAGTGCACTCAGATGTATGTGGACCCATGTCCTCTAGTTCATTAAGAGGGTATGTGTACTATGTTTTCTTTATAGATGATTTCTCATATAAGACTTGGATATATTTCTTGAAAGGGAAAAGTGAGGTTTTCAGAAGTTTAAGGAATATAAATCCTTGTTCGAGAACCAAACGGATAGGAATATCAAAACTCTACGGTCAGATAATGGCGGAGAGTTCACTTCATAATAATTCAAGCAATTTTGCAGAGAGTTTAGGATTAAGAGGGAGTTGAGAACTCCATACAATTCTCAACATAATGGGGTTGCAAAACGAAAGAACCGAACCATCATGGAGGCAAAAAAATCTATGTTGCATTATCAAGATATTCCTATACATCTTTGGGCAGAGGCAGCAAGAATAGGTGTGTATGTACAAAACCATACTCCTCATCAATTACTTGACAATAAGACTCCTAAAGAGGATTTCTCAAGAGAGAAACCAGAATTCAACCATCTAAGAATATTTGGTTTCCCGGTGTACATACATATCCCAAAGGATAAAAGGACAGAGCTCGATCCTTCTGGGAGGAAGGGTATATTCATAGGATACAGTGATACATCAAATGCCTATTGAATATACTTCCTAGGATTCAATAATATCGACATAAGTATAGATGTAACCTTTGATGAAGACTCGGCATACTTCAAATCTAGGAGGACACCCATTAAGGAGGTCAAGGATCCTGAAGAGATGAGAGACCAAGATATGGAAATTGGAGAAGAAATTCTAGAAGATCATGATATGACATAATCACAAGAGCCAGTAGAAAAATTCCTTGAGAAGGAATCCCATAAGAGGAAACCAGCATGGGCACAGGAGCTCATATGAGAAGCTGAAAGGTATGGCGCTCTAGAGGGAATACATATAGAGAGAAAAAGGGAAAATCCTTACAATAGCTATGTGGCTCTATTGTGTGACATCATTGACAAAGAACCTTCACCCTATGAATAGGATACAGAAAATAAATAATGGAAGGATGAAATGATCGATAAATATCAGTCGATCATGAAGAAGATGTGTGGGAGATTGTTCCAAGATTGGAAAATAAACGTGACTTCAAAGTGGATCTACAGGATCAAGCATGTTGCATATGGGAGCATCGATAAATATAAGGAAATATGCGTAGCACGAGGATTCTCACAGAAATAACGAAAAGACTACGAAGATACATTTGCACCCGTGTCAAGGTACACTTCCATTAGGACCATACTTTCTTTGGCAGCAGTTTTCAAATGGAAAATACACTAGATGGATGTCAATACAAATTTATTGAATGGTGTATTTGAGGAGGAAGTGTACGTGGAACAACCACTGGGATTCAAGACACATGATAGGAAGACTCGTGTCTGAAAATTGAAGAAGGTCTTGTATGGATTGAAACAAGCACCGAGGACATGGTACAGTAGGATGGATAACTTCTTTATGAGCTTTGGATTTACCAAGAGTAAAGATGATTCCAACCTCTACTTCAAGGTGGAAGACGCAAGATTAGTGATACTCTTGCTATATATTGATGAATTGTTTCTAATAGGCGAAGAGGAACTCATTAAAGATGTAAAGATGAGACTTGATACAGAGTTCGAGATGAGAGACCTAAGTATGATGCACTACTTATTAGGCATAGAGGTGTGGCAGAGTGCAGATGGGATCATCCTTGGCCACGAAAAATATGCAGTGGAGATTCTGAAGGATGGAATGCAAGGCAATGGCCACACCTATGGAATCTAACTTGAATATTCTTAGTGATGCTTCATCCAAGAAGGTGGATTCCATGATGTCTCATCAAATGTTTAGCTCATTGATGTATATGATGAATATGAGACCAAACATATGCTTTTTGGTGAACACCTCAAGCCAACTCCTGACGGATCCGAGATATGTTCACTTGATAGATGCAAAGCATATACTAAGGTATATAAAAGGTACAGTGGATTATGGGCTCAAATATGATGCGAATCAGAAGATTAACCTACATAGTTATGTTGATTCATATTGGATAGGTAGCGCCATTGACGGGAAGAGAACCTGAGGTTGTTTCTTCAGTTTGGTATCTGGGATGATCTCCTGGTTCAACAAGAAGCAATCATGTGTGGCCCTATGTACAACAAAGGAAGAGTATGTTGCTTCTTTCTCGACTAGTTGTAATGTAGTGTGACTTTGAAAGCTACTGCCTCACATGTTGTTGGATGTGAATTGTATCTTTTGCAATAATCAAAGTTGCATGAAGCTATTAGAAAATCCTGTGTTCCATAACAAGTCAAATCACATCAAGATCAAGTTCCACTATATCAAGGATATGGTGCATAGAGGAGCAATGAAGCTCCAGTATGTGCCAACATAGGAGAAAATAGCTGATGTGTTGTTCAAGCCTCTTGTGATAGATAAGTTCAAGTACTTCAGAGAAAGACTTGGTGTGATCCTGATCAAGATCCCTTGAAAGAGGGAGTGATGTGTTCTAGCATAGCTAGAGAGATAGGTTGTCTGAGCATAAAATCTTGGCGAAGCTCATAGGTTGCTCAGAAGTAATCATCCCTATAGGTTGTCCTTGGATGTAATCATTTCTAGCGAGGCTCGCAGGTTATCCTTGGATGTAATCAGTCCTGATATGTTATGGAAGCATAATATCTCCCATATGAAATGAGACAGGTTGTTCGAGCAGGAAGATCCTAGTGCAACAGGATGCTCAGAAATAATCAGTCCTATAGGTTGTCGTCAAATGTAATCAATCTTGTAGAAGCTCTTAGGTTATCCTTCGATGTAATCAGTTCTGTGACGGGTTATCTGAATGTAAAAATGAGACCTAGCATGGTACACAAGTTATTCGGATGTAATATGCCCCATGGGTTTTCTGAGTGTAAAAATAAGACCTGGCTTGGTATGGAGGTTACTTGGTGTAATACGCCCCGAAGGTTATCTAAACAAAAAAAATATTGGACGCAGGTTTTTCAGATCTAATCTTTTGAGGTTGACCTAGAACGTAAAAAGTATTAATGCAGCAGGTAGTTGGGTCATAATCAGTCCGTACATATATATATCCATATATGTGTGTTCCCATGTTGAGACAATAAGGTCAAGAAGCATGAGAGGTGAAACTAGGTAGTTCTTTGATAGAATGCAGGATGACCGTGGATGCTTTGTGCGCTTTGTTTTCTTTTTGTGCAAGACAAAAGAGATGATCTAGATATGATGAGAAGAAGGTAGAAGACGTAGTTTATTTTCATAGCAATGTAAATAAGGTCCTTGACAGTTCCTACGTGATGTCTTTCTCGAGATGTGATGAAGACCTAGCAGAGAACTAGGCCTACTTCTAGCATGAAAAAGGGTTGGTTCTATAGAAACTTCTGATGATATATAGTATGGTACGATGATCAAATAATAAGATGATGATGACTCTATGAATCCATGATGATGACTCCACGATGAAGACTTGACCAGATGTGTTGATGATTTTGAAGAGAGAGAATACCTTCCTAGTTAAGAGGGAGTGTTGATGTATTTGTAATTTCATAAGATATTCTAATGTATATTATCATTGTATGTTGCTTTACCCCCACTAGGGATTTGTTTACCCCCTTGCGGGATGTCTTAATTGTGTATAGACCTTGAGGTAAATATTCCCCAGTGTAACATCATGTAATGTGTATTTGGAGCCTCTATGGGAGAAGTAGGCCTTGTTAGGGAAGACAAGTGGGCCCCAATATTATGTTTGGGCAGTGACTTAAGAGGTATAAATAGGGAGGCGCTCTCCCTAATTTATACACACCTCACACTCTCAAGTTCGCATGAGAGAGAAAGAGAGACAAAGGGAGGAGAGATATATAGTTGTTGAATACTTCTTATTACTTCTTGTGGGGTTTTCTCCTTTATGGTTTCCCCAGTGAAAATATTTGTCTTGTGTATCTCTTCTATCTTATGCATATATTTGTACTTGTTATTCTTTCAAACAAAGATCCTAATAAAGCTAATAAGATCTATAAAAACTAACAGTTTGGTTATAATACCAACAATACATTTTCCCAAACCAATGACTTGGGAATTATTTCCAAGTGTGACATCAGTTTGAACTAATTTACCTAGGCTAGAAAATAAACCTAAATTAGCAGTCATATGATTACTTCAGCCTGAATCTAAATACCATATGGCATGTGGACTTTCTTGGACATCATTGCATTCAAGTGGGGACTCACATGTGAAGGACATTGTGCTTGACAATTTTTTGTTGTTGGTTGACTAGTTTTGTATATTCCTTCATTGGTCATACTCCTTCTCCTATATTCATATGCACAATGGCCAAATTTATTGTAGTAATGACATTTAATTTTAGACTTATCCAACCTATGACAACTTGACTAACTGGGGTTCTGATTTAGTCATCTACCAGTGACATTCGTGGGACTATTGTTGCATCCTCCTCTGGAAAAAAATTCTTCCTCTGCCTCTAGAATTAAATCTCCCCCTCCCTCTTCCATGACTTATAGATGAATGTGCTAAAAATGCACCTTCCAATGATGTATTTGATCTACTAATTATATGTTCATGAATAATGAGTGAGGGGAGCCTGCAAGAAGCTTATACCAAAATATGATGCAATGGGAGCGTGCAAGCGAAAAAAAACAAGAACATGCACGCACCCTTGAAGGTGCACACGTGCTCCTACTTTGGCAGTGGTGAACCTCCATGCTAGATTGCCAATGTGGACAATAGGAGCACGCATGCTCCTAATGACACACGTGCACTACTAAAGACACGCGCACACCGGATTTCCAATGTGGACAATAAGAGCGCATGTGCACTCCTAATGAAATGTGCGCACCGGATTTCCAATGTGGACAATAAGAGTGCGCACGCGCTCCTAATGACACAAGTGCACGTGTATGTGGACATGCATGTGTGTTTTGTGCGATCACATACAGGGACGGGCGTGCATCCCTGTGTTTAAAAAAAATAGTGAATAGTTTTCTTTTGTTCCTCATCATCGTTCCATTGAAAATGCTTGAAAATAAAATCAAAGCAAAGTTTCAACTAAACCTATTAACATCATCATCATCATCATTGTTCCTCATCATCATCCTCATCATCCTCATCCTCATCATCATTATCATCATCATCATCACCATCGTCATCATCATCATCATCATCATCATCATCATCCTCATCATCATCATCATAGTCATCATCCTCATCATCATCATCACCCTCATTGTTCATCATCGTCGTCGTCGTCATTGTCATCATCATCATCACCATCATCCTCCTCCTCATCATCATCATCCTCATCCTCATCATCATCATCATCATCATCATCATCATCATAGTCATCATCCTTCTCATCTTCATCATCATCCTCATCCCCATCATCATCATCATAGTCATCATCCTCATCATCATCATTGTCATCATCATCATCATCATCATTATCATCACCATCATAGTCATTATCATCCTCATCATCATAATCATCATCATAGTCATACTATATGTGATCATCATCATCATCATCATCATCGTTATCATCATCATCATCATCATCATCACCATTATTCATCATCATCGTCAAGGTCATCATCGTCGTCGTCGTCATCATCAACATCATCATCTTCATCATTCTAATCATCATCATCATCATAATCATCATCATCATAGTCATAGTCATCGTGATCATCATCATCATCATCATAATCATCATTGTGATCATCATCATCATCACCATCATTGTTCATCATCATTGTCATTTCCATCATCATCATCATCATCATCATCATCATAGTCATCATCCTCATCATCATCGTTGTCATCATCCTCCTCATCATCATCATCATTGTTCATCATCATCATTCCATTGCAAATGCTTGAAAATAAAATCAAAGCAAAGTTTCAACTAAACCTATCATCGTCATCATCATCATCATCATTGTTCCTCATCATCGTTTTCATCATCATCG
>LPNX010078675.1:131795-149295 GCA_001517045.1 Pseudotsuga menziesii | reverse complement strand
GGAAGGTAATTCGATTTTCCACATTTCATATTCGTACGCCATATTCCAAAAAGTTGTGTAGGTACCTCTAATATTGATTTTTGACATTCATATTTCTATTTTCCAGAATCCCATTTCAACGAACGTGTCATAAGTGACCAGCATTAACTTGCACCAGCCCTGAGGCTTGTAACTCATTAATGGTAAACATCTACATGTCTTTGTTTTCTTCCAAGATCATGACCAAGGATTCAAATTCATGAGGAAGGATTCTAAGTACTTTTTTGACAACCCGTCTATTTTCTATATTAACTCCATGACAGTTCAGTTGATTTATCATACCAACAACTCTAGTGTAGAATGAGTCTACTGACTCTGTCTTTCATTAACAGAGATTCAAAATATTTTCTAAGAATCTGCAACTTAGAAGTCTTTACCTTGTACAAGCCTTGATATGTGGTTTCTAGTGTTTCACATGCCTACTTAGTGGTATTTGTTTTCCATCTTTCTTCCTTTGTTCCCTTAGGGCATCTTTCTGAGATTTCCTGAGGTTATTATATGTTTCCACATCTGCTGGTTCTATATAGCCATTTTGGACTATCTCTCATACATATTGTCCTTTGAACAAATCCTTCATTGTTAGAGACCAATATTCATAATTCTTTCCTGTGAAGATTGGAGTTTGCAAACTCGACATGTGTGCACCAAAAGTGGAAGCCATATTTTTAATTTTTCCTTAGAGAAATATATATTTTTTAAGACAAGATTTCTTTCTTAAACGCGCTCTCATACTAGATCTTGAGAACAACTCACATTGAGACTGTTAACTTGAGTTACCGCTCAGTCATAAAATTTTCTCTTTGGGACTTTGAACTCTTTTTACTCATCAGGTAAAACTTCTCTAACTCCGACAAAATAAGTCGAAGTTGAAATCTGACTAGACAAGTCGAAGTCAAATTCTGACTAGACAAGTCGAAGTCGAATTCCGACTAGACAAGTCGAAAAATAATTTCGACTAGGAAATTCTAATTTAAACAAACTTACAAAAATACTTCAACAAGTTTTTTTCATGCTCAACGAGTTTTTCAATAGACTAATTGTGGTCAGACTTTCGACCCGACACCTTTTTACATCGAGAAACACTTACTACACTTCGACCGCTTTTACTTTTAACCTTACCTTACTTCGACAGATTAGATTTTTTATTCCAACCAACTAACTCCACTTAACCACTTTTGGTCGAACTTTTACAAAGTAGATATGTATAAATATTTATAAAATGTAAAATACTTTTCACCAACTCATAACTTGGATTAAAACTGGACACAACTATAATTCGACATACTGAAACTCGAACTTTTACACGTTGAAATGTGTATGGATTCTATGATCTTTCACTTAAACTGTAAATGTAAGCAACATTTATTCAAGTAATTCTAGAAACTTACAAGGATGTTTCACCTTTTTTAGAGCTTGGGCTTTCGTCACTTTCTAAAATCACACAGAGATTGAGCTCTTGAGTTCTCTAGAGAGTTTTTCGTTCTTCTTCACTATTCAATTTTCTTTTCACTATATGCTACTCATTTGCAAACTTCTTCTTTATATAGACAAACTAAAATAGTTGTTTTGTGAAGCTACCGACTTCACCATTGTCTGTAATAACTATCCACCTAGAAACTTAAGTTCCAAAATTTAATTCGACTGGTTTACATAACATAGACATGAACTCTTCAACCTATCAGAGAGACAACGGATGACAGCTAGAGACTTCAACAAAGTCGGCTAACAAGATAAGATGATCAGGGAGTAATTGATATTTCCAACAAAGATGTGTAACTCACTTTGTGCTCATTCTAGAGTTGACATAAATTAATTCAAGTGGTTTACATAACAGAGATGTGAACTCTTCAACCTATCAGAGAGACAGAGCATTAGATGTGAACTCTTCAACATATCATAGAGATAGAGCATGATAGCTAGAGACTTCGACAAAGTTGGCTAACTAGATAAGATGATCAGTGAGTAATTAATATTTCCAAGAGAGATGTGGGCACTCGCACGAAGTTGGTTCCACTTTTTGGTGCCACTTAGGAAATCAAAAACGCACTTCCGAAGTGCAAATCAAGAATGCATATGCGTTATTGATGGTACGTTCGGAATAACCCGAGCCCAAACACAAGGCTAAGGTTCATGGAAACGTATCGTGTATGCGATATATCGCATATGCATTTTGTAATGTTAAATAATGCATATGCGATATTCAACATTTACAAAACGCATATGCGATATATCGCATATGCATTGTGTAAATGTTGAATATCGCATATGCGATATTTAACATTATTGTTGGAAGGATTGTTAAATGATCATAATGGATGTGGAAGATATGGTTGATACCTATCCATACTAATGATACCCATCCATGCATCATGTTGGTTCCTTGCATCCATACATCATGTTGGTTCCTTGATTCATGCTTCATGCTTCATGCTTCAATCTTGCTTCATTAAAGGTGATGGTTCATGGGATGATATGAGTAGGGTGGATTTTTTAGGTTTTATGAAGAAACCATTGTGGAGGATATACGATCTAAAGATATTCAAAATGTAGAGATTGAAATCCATGATTTTAAAGTAACCATTCAACAACCCTTCCATCTCACTCTCTTCTTCCACTACCTTCCCAATGAAGGTTTCCTACTTCCAACAAGACCCAATCAATCAATTTCATTTTGATATTTGCATTGGATGGACTACAATAGCAAGGTCCAAAACATATCTATAGATATGAGTAGGGTGTATTTTTTAGCTTTTATGAAGAAACCATTGTGGAGGATATACAATCTAAATATATTTGAAATGTAGAGATCGAAAGCCATGATTTTAGAGTAACAATTCAACAACCCTTCCATCTCACTCTCTTCTTCCACTACCTTCCCAATGAAGGTTTCCTACTTCCAACAACACCCAATCAATCAATTTCATTTTGATATTTGCATTGGATGGACTACAATAGCAAGGTCCAAAACATATCTATAGATTTTCCTAGAATTTATTGTTCATACAAAACAATATGGCATAAATGAAAAATGTGAATTATATATATTGTTCTATTCGAGTTTGTTTGAATAGAATGTTTGTGCCAATATTGTAATCTCAGAAGGAACAAGATCAATCATATATTTTCTCATAGCCTCCATAGTATAATGAGCTTTGAATGACACTCTTTTCATCCTTCCTACTCTTTCCAACCTTCCATCAACTAGTAGATAGGCAATCCTAAATTTTTCTTCATTAACATATGAGCTATTAATACACAATAATCCATTTGGTATTGTATCATGAATTCTTCCAATTAAATTATATCTGGATAGAACAAGGAATGTAAGAGGACTCATAAATGTTTCTTACATACCATAAGATATTTAGTGCTTGTAAGTTGAAAGCAGTATGTGAAAAGGGAAATAATGATCAATGCTATTAAATAATAACAAAATAGTGATATTATCTCCACAAAGTAGTATGTTAACATTGCATAGTACATATGCCTAATAATGGATCTCCACAACATGCCTAGAAAATATACACAAATGATACCACATATTACCCTTGATAAAAAAGCATGAAATATAGTGTTTCTTACTTTTCAATATCGCATATGCGATATTGAAAAGCAAAAAATAAAATAAAACAGAGGCCGCAGGCCCCTCAAATTTAATTTGCACAGGATCGGGACAGCGAAAAACCGCAAGGGTGATTTGCGTTTTAGCTTTTCGAGGTCGAGTTCGAGGTGGATTACTCCAATGGTAGGTAAATGCTAGATTATCCTTTTCACTTAGTCTTCCATTCTTTAATTTTTTCCATAATTTCATTGTTTTTATAATTATTTTAAACAGATTTTTAAAAAAATTGAATGTTCAATCAAATAATGATTAAAAGTAAAATAACTTGTAGTTTTTTGTTTAAATCTTAACAGACAACACAAATGAAAAACACAATGTGGAAAACCCACCCTCTAATAACCCACAAGAACCTAACACACAACAACCTAACCCACAACCTAGCCCACAACAACCTAACCCACAACCTAACCCAAACAAAAACCCAAACCCAGAGCGGGAACAAGATAGAAATGCACAGATTATTGTGCGCTTGGTGTCATTGAGGCACCTTAGCTCATCTATTAGAGGGGGGGATCGTTTGAGAGAGTCTTTAGCTAATGCCTTGGGCACAATAACAGACACAATTGTTGAATCCCAAGGAGCTTTGTACAACATTACCTCATACAGAGAATCCAGGAGGCAATACTACTTCGATCGATTGACTCATAAAGACATCAAAGCCCTTAAAATTACAAAAGACCAGTTATTTTCATTATTCCGGGACCCTGGCACCGAATTGGTTCCACCCACCAGTCAAGCACACATTTCCATATACTGGTGCATTGAACCAAATATAAAGGCCAATTGGATGGATCGTTGGTATATGGTCTTCGATGAAGACCCCCATGGGAATAGGGACATCCCATTTTATTTCCTTAGGAAGTTGTATGCAGAATTCATCCTAGGGAAACATGTTAACTACTTCGATCTCTTAGGCAACCAGGGTGTTCGTCATGGGATGCCCCAAGATAGAGAAGGTTCCAGGACAGATCCTAACCATGTGCCACACCCACCACACACACCAAAACCCCCTCGGGTATATCCTTCTACAAGTCTTGTGATTGAGTATACACAGGAGGCATTATTTGACATGGCAAATACATTGCTTCAGCATGCGACTAATGTCCAAGGCAATTTAGACAAACGGGCTGGCACTTCTAAGGCGGGCCCATCTATATATCATAGAGGAGATGAAGAGTCTTTAGATTGTCTTGTTACTCCACACCCTTGCACATCGTGTGGAGGCATATGCTATGGCCCCTGCTTCTAACTTCCGAGATGATGGATTACTTCACTTTGTAAGTAAAACTCATTATTTTCATATTATATTTTTTTCATGTGAAAATGTTCAATTGTTTCGCAATTTATTTCTATTTAATTATCTAACAAATTATGTGAACAAATATACAGTTGGTGTCCCATGGCACACCACAGTCACATAGTTCGCCGATCAACGTTGAGAACATTGATGCAGCTTTCAATATTGCTTATGGGTTTGATTCTTCACCAATAGGGGTAAGAACTATACTTGTTAATTTGTCAAGTTTATTTACATATTTATAGTATAGATTGTAACATTAAATATGTATCCTAATTTTGATACAACATGTTTTATGCAGGTTGACCAGGATCAGTATATTGTATCGCAGCCTATTCCCTCTCATGCAGAGGTAGATTTGTAGACACAGATAATATTTGAAATATGCTTTTAATTATGTTTCGCTTTCTTTGGAAAAATAATTTTGTAACTTTTATCTCTTTTACATATGTTATTTTATGCAAGAACCTATTGTGACAGTGGTGCTTGAAGAGCACCAAAGCAAGGTTGTTGTCAACCCACCTCTTCCCCACAACCAGGTATGTATGTTTCACTTTCTTTGGTAGTTCATCATTTTCCATCCAGGTAGTATATATGTCTCTGATTCACTATTTTATATGAAATTGACATATATATGTTACTTTATATGCAGGCCCCTAGTGAGGCACTGGTGCGTGAAGAGCACCAAATCGGTGGCCCACCTTTGACGATCCAGTAGGTATGTTTATGTAGATCGCTTTCTTTGTACGTTTGTGTACATATCTTTCTCTGATTTGGTGCTTGAAGAGACCCAAATTGGTGACCCTCTACCCCCCCAAGGTACATGTATATTTGTTGACATTGGCATATATATATTATGCAGCCTAATAGTGAGAAAGTGGTACAAGAAGAGCACCCAATCAGGGTCGTTGTTAGTGAGGCACCAGGACTCGTGATTACTTGCTCATGTACAGTAAATAGAAATGTTATTTTGGTTTTGGAATTTGAACAAATGTACATAGAATTTTTAAAGGTTGGTAAATCAACTTACAAAATTTGGTTTTTCTGCAGTCTCCACTAATGAGACCTATCCCTCTTGTTCAGTGATGGGGATCACCAGTGAGCAGTCGCAAAAGAAAGCTACACTTCTCCGAAGACTCTGGCAGTGGCAGCAAAATGGGGGATAACTAGAAAAAATGTATAAGGGGCATACATAGATGTAACTTTTTGTTAATATGTACACACAGATGTACTTTTTTATCCACTATTTTGTATTATGGCCATGTGGCATGGAAATTTTTGTACAACATTATTGCTATACATATATAATATAAAGCAAGGTTCAAATTTATACATATATATGGTTGACTTGATCTTGGAACATGATATCATGGTTGACTTGGTCTTGGAACATGATATGTGTGGTTCACCTATGTGATAAACTGATATGTGTGGTTCGTGCATGTGTGCTAACTTAAATGAATTTCCAATACTTAAAGGAAGAATTTAAACGACTCATCAACTTTTTAACATCATACAATTCTAACATACAATAACATACCCTAATTTACACACAGCAACATGCACTAACATACTCTACAATTCTAACATACACACAATAACATACTCTACATTACCCTACGACACTAACATCATACCATACTATGATACAATAACATGTACCATAACATAACATACTAACAATATGTACCATTTAACACTAATTCATGCATGCATGTGTAATATATACCATATCATACCCTACAATACCCTATGATACTAGTTCATCATACCATACTAACATACATCATGTACCCTACAAACCCTAAATTGGTTGAAGTAAACCCTAGTTGGTGCATGCAAATTTGTGTTCATGAAAGCCTAGTTGGTGCATGCAAGTATTGGTGATCATGTGTTTCTAGTTCCCTCTCCTAACTTGCATAATTGCTCACTAAACCCTAGTTCCATCTCATACCTTGGTAACCCTAGTTGGAGCATGCAAATTGTTGTTCATGAAAGCCTAGTTGGTGCATGCAAGTATTTGTGATCATGTGTTTCTAGTTCCCTCTCTTAACTTGCAAATTGCTCACCAAACCCTAGTTCCATCTCATACCTTGGTAACCCTAGTTCCACCTTGGGCCTTTAATTCCATCTCATCAAAATACCCCAATAGATAACAGCAGACAAAATACTACATGATCTTTGCAAATGTGCCAATTTCAAAAATTGTCCAAAAATTTCTCCCATGTTGGTCCTATATGGGATAAAAATCCCAATTTCAAAAATTGTCCAAAAATAATAATAATATTATTATAGAAAATATACAAAAACACGCATAGTCTTATACATCCAAAAAACTGTATGAACCAAAAGATTATCTAACTCAGCCAAAATAGTGAAATATACATAGATATTACATGTCACCTTTATTTGAATCACAAGGAAGAAACCAAATAGGGCCCTTCAATTATGTCTTCTAACTCCATTTCTTCCAGAATTTGACTTGCTTTAGGAAGAGAATCAACAATAATGTTTAGTTCCTAAAAACATGCTGAAAATAAATGTACTAAAGAGTAGTAGTATTTGACAATTAGGTCTTGTTTAACATCTAATTTATAGTGAGATCCTAGTCAACAAAAACCTAGAGAGTTTTTACACCACCATTGAAAGCACATTTCATCAAGAGAATTGAGGCCATTAATTATCCAAAGTTGTTTGTTCCAATGCCAGTTCCAACTTTATACTTACTGACATGCATATCAAAGAAAAATAAGATGCCCTATCATACTAAAATTCGGATCACTTTGATATGCACCATCAAGGAAACCCATGACTTTGATATGTAAGCTACCATGGGAAAAGAATTAGATACATGTGTTTAGTGTACTTTTTGAGACAATGCTTGAATAAGAGATTAATTCTTGAACAAAAGAATGATTTTTTCCCCAAATAGAATTAAGAACTAAGTTCATTTCTATCCAAATCCTCCATATGACCATGTACAAATAGTTACTTTAAACATTTTGAGTTCTCTTTTTCCATACCAATGCCAGTAACAATCATAACAAAAGCATATCTCATACCTTCTTCCGTCTCATAAATCACATCTCATAACTTGCTTGATTGCTCACCAAACCCTAGTTGGACATCTCATACCTTGTCTTGACCCTAATTGGAGCATGCAACTTGGTGACTCATGAAAGCCTAGTTGGTGCATGCAAGTATTGGTGATCATGTGTTTCTAGTTCACTCTCCTAACTTGCATGATTGCTCATCAAACCCTAGTTGGATGTCTCATACCTTGTCTTGACCCTAGTTGGAGGATGTGCAACTTGGTGACTCATGAAAGCCTAGTTGGTGCATGCAAGTATTGGTGATCATGTGTTTCTAGTTCACTCTCCTAACTTGCATGATTGCTCACCAAACCCTAGTTGGACATCTCATACCTTGTCTTGACCCTAATTGGAGCATGCAACTTGGTGACTCCTGAAAGCCTAGTGTTATACACCTGAATGGCACCTCTCCGTCCGAGTGCCGACATCCCTCATGTTTGCACACAAAAGGACACTTATGGATAGAGGTATTACCAAAACACTATAGCTTGGTTTATTCTGAAATACATTATTTCACCATCCACCTAGTTACTTTGTCATTTTCCTATGTTGAGATGTATTCGCGACTATCCTTCTATACAACTCGCGCGTCACTCGTGAATCTCGGTTGTTACAAGTCGTGAATCTATGTATTCGCGGGTTGCCTTTATGGTAAGTCGCGAATCATTCACGGGTTGCTCTATTACATACCCGCGAATATGTCTTAAACATAAAAAACATAAAAACACTCACTGATTGGAGATTAGTTAAGTTATTTAACTTAATTTCCTTAACTGCTAAAACTTCCCCAACCTTCGAGAACTGCCTTGTTTCACCCATATAAATACAGGCCTTGGGGAGGGTGTTGATACTTACACTTGGAGAGCAAAGTTATGCTAGTGGATTGTTTACAGAAGCCTTTGGAGCAGAGAAACTCAGAATCCTTTGGTTGTAGAGGAGTTCTTGTCTCAGACACTGGGTTGTAACCTTTAACTCTTTCCATTATTGATAATAAAGAGATTACTTCTTCCATATGTGTTTCATGTCTTGTGATTAGATAAATGTTCATATTTCAGTATAATATGTGTTTTATCTAACCTGCTTATATGTACATGAATCATCTAGTATCTGGAAGAGTGTTTCTTGACAGGTGAAAGAGGAGCAATCCTAAAGACTTTGGAACCGGAACAGAGAGGAAGAGGATAGCAAGGATCGACCTTCGTTTAACAAGTAAGTTCTTCTAACCCTCCTATTTCCTATTCTGTGCTTTAGAAGTCAATTGTCTGCAAGTAATAGAGTATGTTGGTAACCCCAGACCTATGGTTATTAGGTGCATAATCCTGTACAACACCTAGTTGGTGCATGTGCAAGTATTGGTGATCATGTGTTTCTAGTTCACTCTCCTAACTTGCATGATTGCTCACCAAACCCTAGTTAAACATCTCATACCTTGTCTTGACCCTAATTGGAGCATGCAACTTGGTGACTCATGAAAGCCTAGTTGGTGTGCATGCAAGTATTGGTGATCATGCGTTTCTAGTTGCCTCTCCTAACTTGCATGATTGCTCACCAAACCCTAGTTGGACATCTCATACCTTGTCTTGAACCTAGTTGGAGCATGCAACTTGGTGACTCATGAAAGCATAGTATTGGTGATCTCATGTGTTTCTAGTTCCATCTCATACCTTGTCTTGACCCTAATTGGCGCATGCAAGTATGAAAGCCTATAGTTGGATTATGATTTGTACATGGCAATGTAATTAAATGTATATTAAACTAAAAACATCAAGAAATGTAAATTTCAACAACTTGAGAGCTTGTTATTTTTCGAACTATATTTGGTGGCGCCTCCAATGTGCCGTAGATGGTGTTTGTATCCTAGGCACACAAAAGGCTAGACATTAGTAACATCATAAGAAAGAAAAGAGAACCCAATGAAAATGTGCAAACATGGTTTATATTTAACTCACCTGAGGTCGTATGATCATGTTTATAGTGTCCAGTATCCTTTGAATAATATTATGTCTGTGAATGGTATCTATCAATCGCAGGTTTATTACATTGGTAATACATTAAGGCTAAATAATGGAAATTGTGCTTCAGAATTCTCTTCTATAAAGGTTAAATAATGCATCTGACAATGCACTCATACAAGTAGGCCATCAGGATCATCTCTGGTGCTGATGGTGTCCATCAATCTTTCGTGCTCTATATGAGGTAGCAAGTATCGTACATGTGACCTATTTTTGTAAGCAAGTGTGTGGAGCTTGATGTTTATACCTACTACTAGGTTGGTGAAGTGGTATACAATAGCTCCTAGTCTATAATCTTGATATACATACCCACCCTTCCTTTTCTGTTGTGCTGCAAGTGTCAAGTACTCCCCTTTTATAACCATCGAGCCAGTTGGGAATTCAATATTTTCATCATCTGTAACAGGTTCTAGAAGGGTTTGTTTCCCCTCTAAGCAACGTGCCAACCAATAGTCAGAACCCCATTCATTATTTTTTGGGGCAACCCAGTGCATATATCTAACTTGTGAAAGGAAATAGGTTGAGTTAAAAATACATTTTGTAAATAAGGTCTTGCATTTCTAATTTCTACATAAATTAAATTCTACAAAGGTCGAGTAAACAATACATAAATGCATTTTATTATTTAGGTACTACTCATGTACCTGCTGTATGAGAACCGATATGTGATCATAGTCTGTAGAAATATGTGTCTGATCATATTCCAAATGGTCTATTTCATTACCCCCGTTGAAATTGGTGCCAAGTGTCACTTGATCCCATGTATCAACGGTATTCGTATGCTCACAATCACCCCATTCACTGATGCTACAGGAACTGCAAAATAAATCCTTCAATATTGTCCAAATTTGTAGGGCCGAGTTGTCTAAGCTTCTAATTGAATGAAACTATCGAGTTCCATGCACTGTGTTCATCCGAGGTGTTTGTGATCTGTCCATATTTGTAACCTCCCAGAATATTCTTCGCACTAAGTGTTTCCTTGTTGCTTGTTCTCCCATGACAGATGCGCACCATTGGACTATAGATGCAGTGTCTCGAAGGCAAGCACCTGTAAAATTCATCTCTTCCCTTTGAAGGGCAGTTTTAATGCATGCACCAGTACCATCGTGCTCTCCTTTTCCATGACCAGTTTCAAAGTAGTTCCATACATGTGGCACCTTGTATTTTATGTGCAACAAACACAACCATTCAAATACATGTGCATTCTTGAATTGTCCAGCACAACCATCTGACCAAATGAAATGATGATAAAATGGTATATCCATAGCTATCACGTGATCATAGCCATCATTTATTTGATCTGTCATACTGATAGTTCTGCTTCTCGACAATTGCATTCTTGAATGCTTGATCTTCACTTTCATGGATGCAATCAGACCATAAGGATAGCCCACCACAATTGTTGCAAGAACCGTCTACACATTGTTTTAAGTAATGTGTCTGCCCATCTTGTCTCGGACACATGATGCTATGGATGAAATCTCTAGATGACATTGGCGGTACTATACTTGAGCATTCCTGCACATGGTTAGGATGCAAAAAAAGACGTATATGTGCAAATGTATGGTAATATAGGTCAAACTCTATGTGGTATCTACAACAACAAGTGTTCTGGATGGTATTGACTCTAACATACCAAGGCTTGCATTTTTCAAAATATCTTTTCCCAAGACTTACCTTTATGTGGGAAACTTTAAACATCTCGAACAGTTGAGTTTGTGTCATGTCAAGCTAATGCTTAACATGAGGTTCAGTGTGATGAGAACCCCTACAATGTTTTAACACATCCTTCGTGTTAGAAGAAGGCCTAGTGTTATCATGCCAAAAACGTTTGCACTAGGCCCTTCACTGCTTCGACTAACTTCATGTCTTTGCGGGGAAAACTACCGCTAAATGCCCATAATGTTTCCATTTGTCCCTCTACATCAAGGTTGTCTCTTCTTACTGAATATTTTTTAAGTGTCTTTGGATGTAAAGGAACAATTTGTGATGTGCATTTAAGTAAACGATGTTGTCTTTTGGATCTACATACTATTGATTCATCCAATACACGACGAGCCACATTACAGTCTTTTGAACGAGTTTTTTTTACCAATCGATGTGAATGCGGCAGCAAGAGATTTAACAATGTGATTACTTGATTCAATATTCTTCATTGTTGTTATGCCTAAATTTCTTCTAACAGTTGCCATATTTCTAGATTTAAGCAAAGCTAAAAATAGTTGGCATTTACCGGCTTCGGATTTGTTATCAAAATATTGTTTCATTATTTGAGAAGAATGACAAAGGACAGTGCGTTTAGCCACCTTACCTTCCATGAAAGTCAATCCGCTCTCATCCACTTGTATTCAGTTTTGAGTTCTCTTTCATTTTGATGCAAAATTTCTTCCTGTTTGAAATGTTGGAGTGACGTTTACATCCACTACCGGCTCACAACTTCGATTAGGAGATTGAACCACCGAACATGGTTGTTGCTGAGTCACATTTACATCGGGAGTAACATAATTATTGAACTCTTCACAAGATTGTCTGTCTACTAATGGATGAATAATATCAACTTCCATTTAACGAGCTTCTTTTAATGTTGCATTATCTTCTCAGCCTCTACGTCAGGTATCTGTTGAGGGGGAATGGGAACTATTTGCTCATGTAATGAATGCCGACGGTTTCTTGAATCGTCCCTTTTTTTTGTTTTTTATTTTCTGCTTCTTCCTGTGTAAGCACCTTCCTTGCTGACTTTCGTCCTCTATTACGTACATTCCCCATTGAAATCCACCCAAACCTGTACAAAACTATGGAATTATGTAAGTAATGATAAAAAATTGCATGTCGAACAGTTCTCTGTGCGTGGGTTCAAACGAATTATGTCTTTTGATATGTTAAAGCTGGCCAACACGTCGCCACCCTACATTTTCTATAAAACACATATCACATATGCGATATAACGCACCTTCGATATATCGCATATGCGATATTGAATTCCATCTTTTTAATGAATGTGCAGGTTTTTAGATGTTTTCCATAACGCATATGCAATTGAGTGCATATGCGATTTAGTGCTCAAGGAAAATGTGCAATTTACATTTATCTAGATATGATGATGATGAGGGTGATGAACATTGAGGGTGTCCATGAGCATGATGATGATGAGTATGAGGGTGAGGGTGTTGATGAGGATGAGGGTGAGGGTGTCAATGATGATGCGGATGAGAGTGTTAATGAGGATGAGGGTGAGGGTGTCAATGATGATGAGGATGAGGGTGTTGATGATGGTGAGGATGAGGCTGATGAACAATGATGATGAGGATGAGGATGAGGATGAGGATGAGGATGATGATAAGGATGAGGATGATCATGATGATCATGACGATGATGATGATGACCATGATGATGAGGATGAGAATGAGGGTGATGGTGATGATGAGGATGAGGGATGATGGTGATGATGATGATGAAGAGGATGGTGATGATGATGATGATGATGATGAGGATGGTGATGATGATGAACAATGATGGTGATGAGGAGGAGGATGATGACTATGATGATGACGATGCGGATGAGGGTGATGATGATGATGATGACAATGATGATGACCATGATGATGATGAGGAGGATGAGGGTGATGATGATGATGATGATGAGGATGAGGATTACGATGATGATGATGAGGATGATGAGGATGAGGGTGTCGATGAAGACAATGAGGATGAGGATGAGGATGATGAGGAGGAGGAGGAGGATGAGGGTGATGATGATGACAAGGAGGAGGGTGATGATGATGATGAGGAGGAGGAGGATGAGGATGGTGGTGGTGATGATGATGATGATGAGGATGGTGATGATGATGAGGATGATGGTGATGATGAAGATGATGGTGAACAATGATAGTGATGATGAGGAGGATGATGACTATGATGATGATGATGAGGATGATGGTGATGATGATGATGATGATGATGATGATGATGACCATGATAATGATGATGAGGATGAGGGTGATGATGATGAGGAGGAGGAGGATGAGGATTATGATGATGATGAGGATGATGATGAGGATGGTGATGATGTTGAGGATGAGGGTGTCAATGAAGACGACGATGATGATGATGATGATGATGATGATGATGAGGATGAGGAGGATGATGACTATGATGATGATGATGAGGATGAGGGTGATGATGATGGTGACCATGATGATTATGATGATGATGATGATGACCATGATGATGATGATGAGGATGAGGGTGATGAACGATGATGATGAGGATCGAGGTTGATGATGATGAGGATGACTGTGATGATGATGAGGAGGATGAGGGTGATGATGAAGATGATGATGAGGATGATGGTGATGAGGAGGAGGATGATGAATATGATGATGAGGATGAGGATGAGGGTGTCGATGAAGATGATGATGATCGTGAGGATGAGGGTGATGAACGATGCTGATGAGGGTGATGATGATGATGAGGATGAGGGTGACGATGAGGATGATGATGAGGATGATGCTGATGATGGGAAGGATGATGAATATGATGATGAGGATGAGGATGAGGGTGTCGATGAAGATGATGATGATGGTGAGGATGAGGGTGATGAACGATGCTGATGAGGATCGAGGTTGATGATGATGAGGATGAGGGTGATGATGATGATGAGGATGAGGGTGACGATGAAGATGATGATGAACAATGATGGCGATGATGAGGAGGATGATGAATATGATGATGATGATGAGGATGAGGGTGAGGATGATGATGATGATGATGACCATGATGATGATGATGAGGATGAGGGTGATGATGAGGAGGATGATGACTATGATGAGGAGGAGGAGGATGAGGGTGATGAGGAGGAGGAGGAGGATGGTGATGATGACCATGATGATGATGATGACGAAGATGAGGATGAGGGTGATGATGATGATGACCATGATGATGATGATGATGATGATGAGGATGAGGATGAGGATGAGGATGAGGGTGATGAGGAGGAGGAGGAGGAGGAGGAGGGTGATAATGATGATGATGATGAGGATGAGGATGATGACCATGATGAAGTTGATGCAGATGAGGGTGATGATGATGAGGAGGAGGATGAGGATGAGCATGAGGATGATGATGATGGTGATGAGGATGAGGGTGATGATGATGATGATTATCATGATGATGATGAGGATGAGGATGAGGGTGATGAGGAGGAGGAGGAGGATGAGGGTGGTGATGATGATGATGATGATGACGAGGATGAGGATGATGATGAGGAGGCGAAAGATGAGGGTGATGATGACGATGACCATGATGATGATGATGAGGATGAGGGTGATGATGATGATGATGGGGATGAGGGTGATGATGATGATGAGGTTGACAATGATGAGGATGAGGATGAGGATGAGGATGATGACGGTGATGATGAGGATGAGGAGGAGGATGACCATGATGAAGCTGATGAGGATGAGGGTGATGATGATGATGATGATGATGATGAAAATGAGGATGATGATGATGGTGATGAGGATGAGGGTGATGATGATGATGATGAGGATGAGGGTGATGATGATGAGGATGAGGATGAGGGTGATGATGATGATGAGGTTGACAATGATGATGATGAGGATGAGGATGAGGATGAGGATGATGATGGTGATGATGATGATGATGACCATGATGACCATGATGAAGCTGATGAGGATGAGGGTGATGATGATGAGGAGGAGGAGGAGGAGGAGGAGGATGATGAGGAGGAGGGTGATGATGATGATGATGATGATGATAATGATGATGATGACCATGATGATGCTGATGAGGATGAGGGTGATGATGATGATGAGGATGAGGATGAGGATGAGGATGAGGATGAGGGTGATGATGATGATGATGATGACGATGATGACCATGATGATGCTGATGAGGATGACGGTGATGATGATGATGATGATGACCATGATGATGCTAATGAGGATAAGGGTGATGATGAGGATGAGGATGAGGGTGATGATGATGAGGAGGATGAGGGTGACAATGAAGCTGATGAGGATGAGGGTGGTGATGATGATGATGAAGCTGATTAGGGTGATGGTGATGATGATGATGATGAACAATGATGATGAGGAGGAGGAGGAGGAGGATGATGAGAGGATGAGGATGAGGATGAGGGTGATTATGATGATGATGAGGATGAGGGTGGTGATGATGATGAGGATGAGGGTGATGAACAATGATGCATTAGGACAAAAACAAATTAGTTAAAACAAAACGCATATGGGTTATAGCTTTATCATATCGCATATGCAATATGAATAAGCTATAATGCATATGTGTTATATCGCATCTACGTTATATCTTATTCATATCACATATGCCTTATATCGCATATGCGATATGAATAAGCTATAACACATATGTGATATAGCTTATTCATATCACATATGTGTTATATCTCATATGTGATATGAATAAGCTATATCGCATATGCATTATTTTAAAATTTAAATAACTAGCGAGATTAAGGTTTTGCATTAGGTTTGGAAGAAGCTTCGGAATACCGAACCTATTGGCTAGGAAAAATCAACCAGGGCTATTGCTTGTCTTTTAGAACTCTATCAATATGCTTAGTTTAGATGGCATGTTTTGATATGACATACACAATATTTTTTTTGAAAATGTAGGATATTGTAGAGTACGAAATGACAATTCTGAATATGTAATTTTTTTCCCTCAAAACTATGTTTTATTTATTTATAATTATTTTTCTAAATGACACACATCAGTTTTCAAAAATACATACATCGATTGTTTGTTATATAATTTTTGATTTCCATCACCATTTCCCAAAAAAACTATATGGTGCACTAGATAAGATCAAACTCTACGATATTATATTTAGAAATCAAGGATTTCATTAATTTTTGCCCCTAAAGTGTTGCACCCGCACATAAGGTTTTAATTTCAAGCTTTTCTGACTTCAATAATTAATAATAATAATAAATAATTCATGAAAAATTCCGAATAAATAGTGTTGCACTAGGCCCATATGTCCTTTATATGTCTGCAAGATTTTATCCCAAATGGACATCATTTACCTCATATATTGCTGCACCCGCACAAACATATATGTTAAGATGTGCTGAAAATTTGAAAACCCACTTTCACGGAAACTAATTTTATAATCATTTACAGGGTGCTCGCACAAAGTTGGTTCCACTTTTTGGTGCCACTTAGGAAATCAGAAACACACTTCCAAAGTGCAAATCAAGAACGCATATGCATTATTGATGGTACGTTAAGAATAACCCAAGCCCAAACACAAGCCTAAGGTTCGTGAAAATATATCGCGTATGCGATATATCACATATGTGTTTTGTAATGTTAACTATTGCATATGTGATATGCAACATTTACAAAACACATATGTGATATATCGAAATCGCATATG
>LPNX010078675.1:119771-128209 GCA_001517045.1 Pseudotsuga menziesii | reverse complement strand
TTATTTTGGTTTTGGAATTTGAACAAATGTACATAGAATTTTTAAAGGTTGGTAAATTAACTTACAAATGTTGGTTTTTCTGCAGTCTCCACTGATGAGACCTATCCCTTTTGTTCAGCGATGGGGATCACCAGTGAGCAGTCGTAAAAGAAAGCTACACTTCTCCGAAGACTCTGGCAGTGGTAGCAAAACAGGGGATAACTAGAAAAAATGTAAAGGGGGCATACATAGATGTATCTTTTTGTTCATATGTACATGTACAGATGTACTTTTTGATCCACTATTTTGTATTATGGCCATGTGGCATGGAAATTTTTGTACAACATTATTGCTATACATATACAATATAAAGCAAGGTTCAAATTTATACATATATATGGTTGACTTGATCTTGGAACATGATATCATGGTTGACTTTGTCTTGGAACACGATATGTGTGGTTCGTGCATGTGTGCTAACTTAAATGAATTTCCAATACTTAAAGGAAGAATTTAAACGACTCATCAACTTTTTAACATCATACAATTCTAACATACAATAACATACCCTAATTTACACACAGTAACACACACTAACATACTCTACAATTCTAACATACACACAATAACATACTCTACATTACCCTACGACACTAACATCATACCATACTATGATACAATAACATGTACCATAACATAACATACTAACAATATGTACCATTTAACACTAATTCATGCATGCATGTGTAATATATACCATATCATACCCTACAACGCCCTATGATACTAGAGTTCATTGAATACCATACTAACATGTACATCATGTACCCTACAAACCCTAAATTGGTTGAAGTAAACCCTAGTTGGTACATGCAAGTATTGGTGATCTCATGTGTTTCTAGTTCCCTCTCCTAACTTGCATGATTGCTCACTAAACCCTAGTTCCATCTCATACCTTGGTAACCCTAGTTGGAGCATGCAAATTGTTGTTCATGAAAGCCTAGTTGGTGCATGCAAGTATTTGTGATCATGTGTTTCTAGTTCCCTCTCTTAACTTGCAAATTTCTCACCAAACCCTAGTTCCATCCCATACCCTTGTAACCCTAGTTCAGCCACGGGCCTTTAATTCCATCTCATCAAAATACCCCAATAGGTAAGAGCAGACAAAATACTACATGATCTTTGCAAATGTGCCAATTTCAAAAATTGTCTAAAAATTTCTCCCATGTTGGTCCTATATGGGAGAAAAATGCCAATTTCAAAAATTGTCCAAAAATAATAATATTATTATTATACAAAATATCCAAAAACACACATAGTCTTATACATCCAAAAAACTGTATGAACCAAAAGATTACCTAACTCAACCAAAATAGTGAAATATATACAATGATATTACATGTCACCTTTATTTGAATCACAAGGAAGAAACCAAATAGGGCCCTTCAATTATCTCTTCTAACTCCATATCTTCTAGAATATGACTTGCTTAAGGAAGAGAATCAACAATAATGTTTAGTTCCCAAAAACATGTTGAAAATAAATGTACTAAAGAGTAGCAGTGATTGACAATTAGGTCTTGTTTAACATCCAATTTATAGTGAGATCCTAGTCAACAAAAACCTAGAGAGTTTTTACACCACCATTGAAAGCACATTTTATCAAGAGCATTGAGGCCATTAATTATCCAAAGTTGTTTGTTCCAATGCCAGTTCCAACTTTATACTTACTGACATGCATATATAAAAGAAAAATAAGATGCCCTATGATACTAAAATTCGGATCACTTTGATATGCACCATCAAGGAAACCCATGACTTTGATATGTAAGCTACCATGGGAAAAGAATTAGATGTACATGTGTTTAGTGTACTTTTTGAGACAATGCTTGAATAAGAGATTAATTCTTGAACAAAAGAATGGTTTTTTCCTCAAGTAGAATTAAGAACTAAGTTCATCCCTAGCCAAATCCCCCATATGACCATGTACAAATAATTACTTCATGATGATTTTGAGTTCTCATTTTCCATACCAATGCCACTAACAATCATAATAAAAGCACATCTCATACCTTGTTCCGTCTCATAAAGCACATCTCATAACTTTCATGATTACGCACCAAACCCTAGTTGGACATCTCATACCTTGTCTTGACCCTAATTGGAGCATGCACAACTTGGTGACTCATGAAAGCCTATTTGGTGCATGAAAGTATTGGTGATCTCATGTGTTTGTAGTTGACTCTCCTAACTTGCATGATTTCTCACCAAACCCTAGTTGGACATCTCATACCTTGTCTTGATCCGAGTTGGAGCATGCAACTTGGTGACTCATGAAAGCCTAGTTGGTGCATACAAGTATTGGTGATCATGTGTTTGTAGTTCACTCTCCTAACTTGCATGATTGCTCACCAAACTCTAGTTGGACATCTCATAGCTTATCTTGACCCTAATTGGAGCATGCACAACTTGGTGACTCATCAAACCCTAGTTGTTGCATGCAAGTATTGGTGATCTCATGTGTTTGTAGTTGACTCTCCTAACTTGCATGATTTCTCACCAACCCCTAGTTGGACATCTCATACCTTGTCTTGACCCTAGTTGGAGCATGCAACTTGGTGACTCATGAAATCCTAGTTGGTGCATGCAAGTATTGGTGATCATGTGTTTGTATTTCACTCTCCTAAATTGCATGATTGCTAACCAAACCCTAGTTGGACATCTCATAGCTTGTCTTGACCCTAATTGGAGCATGCACAACTTGGTGACTCATGAAACCCTATTTGGTGCATGCAAGTATTGGTGATCTCATGTGTTTGTAGTTGACTCTCCTAACTTGCATGATTGCTCACCAAACCCTAGTTGGACATCTCATACCTTGTCTTGACCATAATTGGATCATGCACAAATTAGTGACTCATGAAAGCCTAGTTGGTGCATGCAAGTATTGGTGATCTCATGTGTTTGTACTTGACTCTCCTAACTTGCATGATTGCTCACCAAACCCTGGTTGGACATCTCATACCTTGTATTGACCCTAGTTGGAACATGCAACTTGGTGACTCATGAAAGCCTAGTTGGTGCATGCAAGTATTGGTGATCATGTGTTTGTAGTTGACTCTCCTAACTTGCATGATTGCTCACCAAACCCTAGTTGGACATCTCATACCTTGCCAATTCCAATGCCAGTTCCAACTTTATACTTACTGACATGCATATCAAAGAAAATTAAGATGCCCTGTGATACTAAAATTCGGATCACTTTGATATGCACCATCAAGGAAACCCATTACTTTGATATGCAAGCTACCATGGGAAAACAATTAGAGGTACATGTGTTTCTAGTGTATTTTTTGAGAAAATGCTTGAATAAGAGATTAATTCTTTAACAAAAGAATGGTTTTTTCCTCAAGTAGAATTAAGAACTAAGTTCATCCCTAGCCAAATCCCCCATATGACCATGTACAAATAATTACTTTATGATGATTTTGAGTTCTCTTTTTCCATACCAATGCCACTAACAATCATAATAAAAGCACATCTCATACCTTGTTTCATCTCATAAAGAACATCTCATAACTTGCATGATTACGCACCAAACCCTAGTTGGACATCTCATACCTTGTCTCAAGACCCTAATTGGAGCATGCAACTTGGTGACTCATGAAAGCCTAGTTGGTGTGCATGCAAGTATTGGTGATCATGTGTTTGTAGTTCACTCTCCTAACTTGCATGATTGCTCACCAAACCCTAGTTGGACATCTCATCCCTTGTCTTGACCCTAGTTGGAGCATGCAAAATGGTGACTCATGAAAGCCTAGTTGGTGCATGCAAGTATTGGTGATCATGTGTTTGTAGTTCCCTCTCCTAACTTGCATGATTGCTCACGAAACCCTAGTTGGACATCGAGCATACCTTGTCTTGAACCTAATTGGAGCATGAAAATTGGTGACTCATGAAATCCTAGTTGGTGCATGCAAGTATTGGTGATCATGTGTTTCTAGTTTACTCCCATAACTTGCATGATTGTTCACCAAACCCTAGCTGGACATCTCATACCTTGTCTTGAACCTAGTTGGAGCATGCAACTTGGTGACTCATAAAAGGCTAGTATTGGTGATCTCATGTGTTTCTATTTCCATCTCATACCTTGTCTTGACCCTAATTGGTGCATGCAAGTATGAAAGCCTCTAGTTGGATTCTGATTTGTACATGGAAATGCAATTTTAAATGTATATATTAAACTAAAAACATCAAGAAATGTAAATTTCAACAACTCGAGAGCTTGTTATTTTCTGAACTATATTTGGTGGTGTCTATAGACACCATTCTTGGCGCCTCCAATGTGCCGTAGATGGTGTTTGTATCCTAGGCACACGAAAGGCTAGACATTAGTAACATCATAAGAAAGAAAAGAGAACCCAATGAAAATGTGAAAACATGGTTTATAGATAACTCACCCGAGGTTGTACGATCGTGTTTATAGTGTCCAGTATCCTTTGAATAATATTATGTCTGTGAATGGTATCTATCAATCGCAGGTTTATTACATTGGTAATACATTAACGCTAATTAATGGAAATTGTGCTTCAGAATTCACTTTTAAAAAGGTTAAATAATGCACCTAACAATGCACTCATACAAGTAGGCCATCTGGATCATCTCTGGTGCCGATGGTGTCCATCAATCTTTCGTGCTCTATATGAGGTAGCAAGTATCGTACATGTGACCTATTTTTGTGAGCAAGTGTGCGGAGCTTGATGTTTGTACCAACTACTAGGTTGGTGAAGTGGTATACAATAGCTCTTGGTCTATAATCCTAATATACATACCCACCCTTCCTTTTCTGTTGTGCTGCAAGTGTCAAGTACTTCCCTTTTATAACCATCAAGCCGGTTGGAAATTCAATAATTTCATCATCTATAACAGGTTCTAGAAGGGTTTGTTTCCCCTCTAAGCAACGTGCCAACCAATAGTCAGAACCCCATTCATTATTTTTTGGGGCAACCACTACATATATTTGACCTGTGAAGGGAAATAGGTCGAGTAAACAATACATTTTGTAAATAAGATATTGCATTTCCAATTTCTACATAAATTAAATTCTACAAAGGTGGAGTAAAAAATACATAAATACATTTTCTTATTTAGGTACTACTCATGTACCTGCTTGTATGAGATCCGATATGTGATCATAGTCTCTAGAAATATGTGTCTGATCATCTTCCAAATGGTCTATTTCATTACCCCCATTGAAATTGGTGCCAATTTCCACTTGATCCCATGTATCCACGGTATCAATATGCTCACAATCACCCCATTCACCGATGCTACAAGAACGGCAAAATCAAGCATTCAATCTTGTCCAAATTTGTAGGGCTGACGTGTCTAAGCTTCTAATTGAATGAAACTGTCGATTTCCATGCACTGTGTTCACCTAAGGTGTTTGTGATCGGTCCACATTTGTAACCTCCCAAAATATTCTTCTCACTAAGTTTTTCCTTGTTGCTTGTTCTCCCATGATAGATGCACACCATTGGACTATAGATGCAGCATCTCGAAGGCGAGCACCTGTAAACTTCATCTCTTCCCTTCGAAGGGAAATTTTAATGCATGCACCAGCACCATCGTGCTCTCCTTTTCCATGACCAGTTTCAAAGTATTTCCATACATGTGGCACCTTGTATTTTATGTGCAACAAACACAACCATTCAAATACACATGCATTCTTGAACTGTCCAGCACAACCATCTAACCAAATGAAATGACGATAAAATGGTATATCCATAGCTATCACGTGATCATAGAATAATTTAAAGCAATGTTGCATGTAATGGATGTCATGGGTCCGGTCGTCACTTATGTAGAAGTAACTTCTTTCAGTATCAGACGTTTCTCTTCACTGTTATCTTGCCCATGTCAATACGTGATATGCACCATTATGCTCACCTGCTCTGAGTGATAGTATTGACTTTGAATTTCATTTTGTGGTTGTAGGGTGTAATTTTCCACAAAGTCAACCACTAATAGTATTGTTCTGAGAGGGAAGGTGTCCCGACATATTCTGAATTGCTCATCTTGCCATCGTGCCATATCGACATGTTGAATGTACTGTTAGATCTTTCCACAAAACTCTGGAATAAAATCACATACTCACACCTCGTACATGAAAATTAATATGTCAATAAACCACATAAAAAAATGTGTGTACATGAATATTAATTTGTCAATATTCAAGAATTTACCTATGAAGTCACCAATTTAATATTCCTGCTTTCTTTCCCATCATTTAGCTGATATGTCTCATATTGATAGTTATGCTTCTCGATAATTGCATTCCCGAATGCTTGATCTTCACTTTCATGGATGTAATCAGACCATAAGGATAGCCCACCACAATTGTTGCAAGAACCATCTACACATTGTTTTAAGTAATGTGTCTGCCCATCTTGCCTCAGACACATGATGCTATGGATGAAATCTCTGGATGACATTGGTGGTACTGTACTTGAGCATTCATGCACATGGTTAGGATGCAAAAAACGACGTATATGTGCAAATGTATGGTAATATAAGTCAAACTCTATGTGGTATCTACAACAACAAGTGTTCCTGATGGTATTGATTCTAACATACCAAGGCTTTCATTTTTCAAAAGATCTTTGCCTGAGCCTTAGCTCTACGTGGGCAACTTTAAACATCTCGAACAGTTGAGTTTGTGTCATGTCAAAATAATGCTTAACATGAGGTTCAGTGTGATGAGAACCCCTACAATGTTTTAACATGTCCTTCGTGTTAGAAGAAGGCCTAGTGTTATCATGCCAAAACATTTGCACTAGGCCCTTCACTGCTTCGACTAACTTAATGTCTTTGTGGGGCAACCTACCGCTAAATGCCCATAATGTTTCCATTTGTCCCTCTACATCAAGGTTGTCTCTTCTTACTGAATATTTTTTAAGTGTCTTTGGATGTAAAGGAACAATTTGTGATGTGCATTTAAGTAAATGACGTTGTCTTGTGGATCTAAATACAATTGATTCAGCCAATACACGACGAGCCACATTACAGTCTTTTGAACGAGTTTTTTTACCAATCGATGTGAATGTAGTAGCAAGAGATTTAACAATGTGATTACTTGATTCCATATTCTTCATTGTTGTTATGCCTAAATTTCTTCTAATAGTTGCCATATTTATAGATCTAAGCAAAGCTAAAAACAGTTGGCATTTACCGACTTCGAATTTGTTATCAAAATATTGTTTCATTATTTGAGAAGAATGACAAAGGATAGTGCGTTTAGCCACCTTACCTTCCATGGAAATCAATCCGCTCTAGTCCACTTGTATTAGTTTAGGAGTTCTCTTTCATTTTGATGCAAAATTTCTTGTCGTTTGAAATACTGGAGTGACGTTTACATCCACTACCAGCTCACAACTTCGATTAGGAGATTGAACCACCGAACATGGTTGTTGCTGAGTCACATTTACATCGAGAGTAACATAATTATTGAACTCTTCACAAGATTGTCCGTCTACTAATGGATGAATAATATCAACTTCTGTATAACCAGCTTCTTTTAATGTTGCATTATCTTCCTCAGCCTCTATGTCAAGTATCTCTTGAGGGGGAATGGGAACTATTTGCTCATGTAATGAATGCCGATGATTTCTTGAATCTTCCCTTTTTTTTGTTTTTTATTTTATGCTTCTTCCGGTGTAAGCACCTTCCTTGCTGACTTTCTTCCTCTATTAAGTACATTCCCCATTGAAATCCACCCAAACCTGTACAAAACTATGGAATTATGTAAGTAATGATAAAAAATTGCATGTCAAACAGTTCTCTATGCATGGGTTCAGACGAATTATGTCTTTTCATATGTTAAAGGTGGCCAACATGATGCCACCCTACATTTTCTACAAAACATATATCGCATATGCGATATAATGCACCTCCGATATATCGCATATGTGATATTGAATTCCATCTTTTTAATGAATGGGCAGGGTTTTACATGTTTTCCATAACGCATTCCCAATATATCGCATATGCGATTTATTGCATATGAGATATATCGCATATGCGATTTAGTGCTCAATGAAAATGTGTAATTTACATTTATCTAGATATGATGAGGATGAGGGTGATGACCATTGAGGGTGTCCATGAGCATGATGATGATGAGTATGAGGATGAGGGTGTCGATGAGGATGAGGGTGAGGGTGTTGATGATGATGAGGATGAGGGTGTCAATAAGGATGAGGGTGAGGGTGTTGATGATGGTGAGGATGAGGCTAATCAACAATGATGATGAGGATGAGGATGATGATAAGGATGAGGATGATGATGATGATGACGATGATGATGATGACCATGGTGATGATGATGAGGATGAGGATGATGGTGATGATGAGGATGAGGGAAGATGATGACGATGATGAGGATGAGGATGAGGGTGACGAT
>LPNX010078675.1:57271-117271 GCA_001517045.1 Pseudotsuga menziesii | reverse complement strand
AGGATGAGGGTGATGATGATGATGATGATGAGGGTGGTGATGATGAGGAGGAGGAGGGTGATGAACAATGATGCGTTAGGAGAAAAACAAATTAGTTAAAATTTACCTACAGCACCATTAGAATTTACCTAGTTCAATTATGCTAGCAACATTAGAGAGCTTCCATGAAGTAATCTATAGTGGGAACCCACCACCCATACAACTTCGAAGTAACTAGTGACATTGTGAACATAGAATCCATGCCACATAAATTAGCTCTGAACATAATTCTATATATCGCATATGTGATATAGCTTATTCATATCGCATATGTGTTATATCGCATATGCGATATAGCTTATTCATATCACATATGTGTTATATCACATATGCATTATTTTAAAATTTAAATAATTGGTGGGATTAAGGTTTGGCATTAGGTTTGAAAGCAGCTTCGAAATACCGAACCTATTGGCTAGGACAAATCAACCAAAGCTATTGCTTGTCTTTTAGAAGTCTATCAATATGCTCAGTTTAGATGGCGTGTTTTGATATGACATACACAATATTTTTTTATGAAAATGTAAGATATTGTAAAGTATGAAATGACGATTCTGAATATGTAATTTTTTCCTTCAAAACTATGTTTTATTTATTTATAATTATTTTTCTAAATGACACACGTCGGTTTTCGAAAATACATACATCGATTGTTTGTTATATAACTTTTGATTTCCATCACCATTTCCCAAAAAAACTATATGGTGCACTAGACGAGATCAAGATCTACAATCTTATATTAATGAATCAAGGATTTCATTAATTTTTGCCCCTAAAGAGTTTCACCCACACATAAGGTTTTAATTTCAAGCTTTTCTGACTTCCATAATTAATAATAATAATAATAATAATTCATGAAAAATTCCAAATAAACATATATGTTAAGATGTGCTAAAAATTTGAAAACCCACTTTCACGGAAACTAATTTTATAATCATTTACATACATTTTCTCTGCATAAATGCTATATATTATGAAAGCTAATTCAATTACCTATATTTTCTCTTTTAACTTCATCTTCAAATAAGTTAGGGAAGCACCCCTAATTGTTACCTAAAGTAAGAGTTTCCCATTTATTCCAGTATCATGTGGCATCTAAAGTGTCTTTAAAGGATTCCATGATTGTGCATCAACCCTACACACATTTTCTCTGCATAAATGCTATATATTATGAAAGCTTATTCAAAAAATCCAACCAAGTTAAGGGTTGGTGCGGTCTAGGTCGGGTGCGATCCTCGGGTGATTTTGACGGATTAGTTCATGGTTACTTAGCCAATGGAAACCCTGCTAGTCAGGGGGTTCCACCACTTTGCCAACAAGAAAAAAAAACTCACTTTGTGCTCATTCTAGAGTTGATGTGTGTCCTCAATAAAAAAAATTATAAAAAATAATATGTCACCTCAAATTAGATTTAAATATTTCGAACCATAAGTATACAAATGATAAATTAAAACCATAAACATTTCATACACATTTTTTCAACATTTTCATTCTAAAATGGGTCTGGCACCCAGAGAGATTTGCTCTCTCTAGACCATCAGTAAAACCCCTTTTAAGATAGATCTACACTAATGTAACTAACCAACACATATAGATTGTAATCTCCTTTTAAAATGAATCTATATTCATGTAACTAACCAACACATATCCATTGTAATATCCTTTTAAGATGAATCTATATTAATGTAACTTAGCAACACATATAGGTTGCAATCCTGAGATTAAACATGTAATTTGAGCTTTAAAAGGTATACTTTTCATATAGCCTACATTTAGAGCTTGTTCCAAACATGTAGTAAAACCTCTTTTAAGATAGATCTATACTAATGTAACTAACCAACACATATAGATTGTAATCTCCTTTTAAAATGAATCTATATTAATGTAACTAACCAACACATATACATTGTAATCTCCTTTTAAAATGAATATATACTAATATCGCTTAGCTACACATATAGGTTGCAATCCTCACATTAAACATGTAATTTGAACTTTAAAAGGTATACTTTTCATATAGCCTATCTTTAGAGTTTGTTCCAAACCTGTAGTAACACCTCTTTTAAGATAGATCTATACTAATATAACTAACCAACACATATAGATTGTAATCTCCTTTTAAACTGAATCTTTATTAATGTAACTAACCAACACATATCCATTGTAATCTCTTTTTAAGGTAAATCTATACTAATGTAACTTAGCAAGTTGCAATCCTGACATTAAACATGTAATTTGAGCTTTAAAAGGTATACTTTTCATATAGCCTACGTTTAGAGTTTGTTCCAAACCTGTAGTAATTTGATGACATGGACATTTCCGTAAACTCTCTTCACTAACAAGAACTTCTGAGGATCGTCCCGTGGGAAAAAAAGTGCGAGCACGCATTTCTCTGAACATTTCTTTCTCCTGATCTTGCAACCAGCGCAAGCAGTCTTTGCCAATGTAGCTGTGTTGTCCATCTGCAAAACAATTTCGCAAGAAGTGTCGTCTGTTAGCACGATGTTTCTCAGAATTGTATTGTTATCGCTCAGAATTCATTGACGCTTCCACTATTTTTGCTTACCTTGCCGTTGCTGATACGCTCACAGTTTTCTCAATCCAGATGGAATACAGAGAAAACAAAAATTATGCAGCAAGGTACGAGAATCGTCTAGACAAGTCATGAAACGATAGTCGTTGTTCATGGTCCACCAGTCTAGGCTTTTTGGTCTGAACTTCTCTCTAGGTTTTCTGGGCTGAGCTTATCTTTAGGTTTTCTGGGCTCAGCTTAAAGACAGCTCATCTTTATTGTTATTTTTTTAATCCAATAGGAAAAGAACAACAGGAAAAGAGCAGAGTCAACAGTTTTTTTATCCAGACAGAATCAGCAATAAGAATAAAGATAACTAGTTTTTAAGAGACAAGTAGCAAAGTCAATAGTTAAATTTATTTTTTTTACCTATATAGATAGACAGAATCAATCATGAGAATAAGGATTCCTGGGTCTGAACACCAATAACAAAAAAAAAATATTGACAGTTATTTTCTTAAAAAAGAAAGATTGTCCAAAAAATTCAATTAGCTTGCACTGTTTTAAGTGGGTTTCTGGATGAATTTTTCCAAAGACATGACAATTCCAACACAAAATTCAAAGTAATTTTTATGTTACAAATATTTTGATTGGATCTCGCGGCTGAAATGTCCATTAAAACTTGACATTTTGAAACAACCCCACACTTTTAAAATGTTATCATAATTACGTCACTTATTCCTCCGTCATCAAATTCAGTACAAATAACCTAATTAGTACCTTTAGTCGTAGTCGGTGCTATAATTAGCTACTAAACGAAGAAGTTAATTTGGTATTGTAGCAGAGAAAGCGATAAAAAGGAGGAGGGTCAGTGGCTCTTTTGCGGCTGACAACGATATCGGATTCCAAAACATGACAATTCCAACACAAAATTCAAAGTAATTTTTATGTTACATATATTTTGATTTGATCTCCCGGCTGAAATGTCCATTAAAACTTGACATTTTGAACCAACCCCACACTTTTAAAATGTTATCATAATTACGTGACTTATTCCTCCGTCATCAAATTCAGTACAAATAGCCTAATTAGTACTTTAGTCGTAGTCGGTGCTATAACAAAGAAGTTTATTTCGTATTGTAGCAAAGAAAGCAATAAAGCAATAGAAAGGAATAGAAAGGGGCGATCAATATATATTATACAGATCAATATATATTATGCAGCGCAGATAAAAAAGAGGAGGGTTGCTGACTCTTTTGCGGCTGACAATGATATCTCCGACATCTCCGTTTAGATGTGTTCCTTTTCGACCCAAATAACATAACTCCATAACATAAACGCACGATGTGTTCACTTTCTAAACATAAAAGCTCGATGCGTTTGTTTTGCAAGTCAGTAGAGGATCGATGAAATGATAATGTTTTTTTTTTTTAATTGCATAGAAGAAGTGTATTTTACATTTTAATGATGCATAAGTTTTTTTCTGTTTATTTTATATTTATAATTAAGTAATATTATTTATAAAAAACAACATATTTTCTCAGATTTAAAATATTTTTTAGAACTAATATATAAAAGTATAAATTAAAACCTTAGTTCATGTTTTCTTAATATTTATACTCTGATTTACTTTAAAAAAAATTAATCTTCTTAAAAACTTGGTAAATCCAATGAATCTATATTGATTTTAGTTGTAGCTTTGTAAGATTGATTGGTAACCAAATGACAGTACACTTCAAATGATATTTTTTATTTGAAATGCATGCATCTAAATGGTTTCAGCTTGCGCTTTATTCTTCTTTCACGGTGAGACAACGACACAAATCTTACAAACTTGGATGTAAAAGTTCATGCTGTGTTTTACTCTGATTTTACCAGTGTTTTACTCTCCTTTTACCATTAAGATAAGACCCACAGAGAGAAATATTTGGTAATAAAATGGTAATATTTGGTTTGATTCTTATAATATTTGATTTGATTTTTATAATTGAAAATAAAAATATAAAAAAAATCTAATTTATTTATTTTAATAAATTATATTTATGAAAGTTTTGTGTTATTGTTAAAATATGGTCTTTTATAAGAGAAGTGTGTTACTTTATGTAAAATAAAATACATATATTTGAGTTAGTGTAGTAATTTAGCATGTAAATGATGAGTTTCCTTAAATTAATTAATTTGCATTATTTGTATTTGACAATCTTTATTTGTATGTGTATGTGTTTATAGTGCACCTAGTGAACAATAGTGTTCTTTTGCATTTAGTGGGAACAATACTACTTCTTGTAAAGTTCTTTCCTTAATTTTTGGTCAATAGTGCACTTGCAAGGTGAGACGTCTTTATTTAAAGGTCAAAGGTGCCCTTATATTCGCTTACCATCTATTTTCAAGTGTTTGTGCAATTAAGTTAGTATTTATATGGCTCACTTTACCACTTAATCCACCTTAGTTTTCTATTTTTTCTTAAATAAGTGCCTAATGCACCATAATTGCTTTTGGGCTAGTTAGACTTCAGTTTCACATGCATAGTGAGTTAACTACCTCATTAGGGAGTTATAGGGCTAGTTAACTCTAGCCACTCATGCAAAGCCAAGTTTACTCCTTATGGAGGGAACATTTGTCTAACTTAGGCATAAAAGCCCCTCAATTGGTTGTTTTAGGCCTATTTAACTTATAACAACACTTGCATAGTCAACATAACTCCATAAGGAGGGTGAACTTGACTATTCAAGGTGATTCCTCTTAAGTTTAATTAACATTTATGATTTTCCATGTAATTAAGCCTAGCTTGGTTACCTATATATGTAAGGTTGAATTTCATTGATCAACCACTTCTAGAATTCATTAAGTGAGCATTCAATCATCATTAATGGAGACTTTTTAATGTCCTACCCTAACCAACCTTACTTTGGGAGTTAGTGACATAATTGAATAAGGCCATATCTTTAAAATAAGGTCGAGTAAGTTTGCTTTCAACAATCAATGTAAAGACAACTTCTCTTTATTAATTAAGACCCATTAGGAAGTTGTATTTGTTAGTTATTTTACCATGTCAAGTTGTTAGGGTTATGGACATAAGAAGCCTATTTAAAGACCTACAAGGCTATGAAGAGTTTTGTTGAGTATTTTTATATCAGAACTTTGCTCAAGTGAAAGTACATCCTACTTCAAGAGGCTTGTGAATAATGGTTTGGTCTATTGTAGTCCAAGAGATAGCATATTCAATCCTTGTGAAGGGGAAGGTCTCACCTAAATCACTATTATGATACTAAAGTTCATATGGGGATTGTGTAGTATAGATGTTGCAATTAGCAACTTTATAAATAAACATGGGTTTCCTCTACCATTACTTATCGTACCACAACTCACATTCAACATTAAAAGGAAAACAAATACGGTTGCATTCAATCTTATCATCCTACTTGGCACAACATAAATTAGATGGAATCATACTCATTCCTTAGCATGGTTATAGAATAAAAACAATGAACACCATCACTATATAAATAGAGAACAATCAAAATTTTAACAGGAATCTCGTTTATTGATATTCAGTATTATCTAGTGCATTGACAACTTCTCAAATTACATTACATGGACATAAATATCATATTTCTTGACTAAATACGCATTTAGGGCATCAATCTATTTAAGACCCGTAACAATAAGCAACTACACAACCAATATACAAAAACACAAACAATAACAACCCTAAGGATTAATAAGCCTTTACAATATATAGTTAATATCCTAAAGGAGGGAAGGTACATGCAAACACTCTCTAGAGGTGTTGTATTCTCTCTTATCCATGCTAGATTAACTCATAGTCAACTATCTCTACTTTGGCTAAGTGTATTCCTTCTTTTTCCACCTCTTCCTATATTTCTTGGGGTCTGACATGTTGTTTTGGTCCTTGCCAATGTCTATTTTATATGCTCTTTACTACCCCTAACGTCCTTTGTGCTACATGGCATAACTATTATCAAGTTTTTTTGTGTGTTTTGTGTCACCTGATTTTCCTATTGTCGCATCTATGTTGTCTTTAAAATTAAAGGATTCTAAATAAGGGGACCAACAATCCCCAACCACACTTGATAACCTACCATTGAATCAACTCATCGACCTTACTATATTCTACATCTTCTATCACTTTCTTACAAAAAAATAAGCCCAAGTTTGGGACCACCTCGAAACATTTGTATATAGGCTACATGGAATCATCCAAATCCTTGGACCATTTATGGATGAGCATATTCAATTTCACCAAGTATGAATCGACTTAGTTAGTATCTAGAGTTTTGGTCTTGGACCCCTGTACCATTTCCCATTCAAATTCTTTAAATCGTTGCATCTAGTATCGGGTGAAATCACCATTAGTTGAATCTACCACAACTAACTAGACTATTCTATTTGACTCATAGATTTAATCCATTTTTTCATCTACTCTTTGAATGGTGTAAAAATTCTCCTTCCATATGAGTGGGTCTACTATTTTGTTTACTTCATTTTATAGACAATTAATTCTCTATGGATGTCCTTGAATGGTTGTTCCCTTTTCTTCACCAACAACATCCAATTCTTTATTACTATGATAATCTCCCTAGATTTTTTGGAGGATTCCTACAACTTTTCTCTTAAGTGCTTAGTTTATTTTGGGTATTCTAAATATTCCAAAGGGTATAAGTTGATCAACATGAGCACTCAAAAATACTTCATTGAAATAAGTGTTTAGTTTAAAGAAGATCATATGCCTGAGTAGCAGAAATTAGAGAGTCCTCTTCACCACCTCCACCTTTGATTGTAATAATTATGATATCTATGATGATGATGATTTAATTGTAGATCCTAACATTCCCACAAGTCCAAAGTGGGCGGTAAATACCATTCAAGAAGCTAGGGAACTAGTTGGGAATCCTAGTGATTATAGGAGGACTAGTTCTCAATTCGAGAGTTCCCTTTTTGTCAAGGACCCTTTCTTTGTTGATAAGTGTTTTATAATGATTGAATATGATCCATAAACATATGAAGAAGCATATAAATACCCAATATGGCAAAAAACCATGAAAGAGAAATTTCATTCGCTCCAAAAGAATGACACATGGGAACTAGTCTTTCTCCCCCAAGGAGAAAGCTAGTCAAGTGTAAGTGGGTGTTAAAAACTAAATTTGCTAGTGATGGCTCTCCCAAAAGTATAAGTAAAGGTTAGTTTCCAATGGATTCTCCCAATTCTAAGTAATTGACTACAACGATACCTTTGCACCAGTTGCAAATATGGACTCCATAAGACTAGTTTTGGCCATTGTAGCTTCCAAGCAGTGGGAGGTACATCACATGGATATAAAGAGTGCATTCCTACATGGAGATATGAAAGAAGAGATATATATGCAACAAAAAAAAGGTTTTGTGACTAATACATCTCTTGTGTGCAGGTTGAAGAAATGATTGTATGGAAAATAAGCTTCCAAAGCTTGGTATGCCAAGATTGATGGTTTTTTGCTATCACTAAACTATTGTATATACAATTCTGATCCAAATGTCTATTTGAATATTATTTAGGGTTCTTTAATCATTATTTTATTTTATGTGGATTACCTTCTTGTCACAGGAATTTCTAAGAAATAAATTTCCTCTTTGAAAAGTGCAATGAGCCATGCCTTTTCTATGACTGATTTGGGATTGTTAAGCCAATTTTTGGGGCTTGAAATTTCTCAATCAGATATTGGAATCAAGGTACATAAGTCCAAGTATGCTTCATATCTGTTGAACAAGTTCAATATGAAGGATTGCAAGCCAAGCAAAACTCCTTTGCTTTCAGGAGTTAAGTTTGAAGAAATGCAATCAACTCAATTGGTAAATAACACATTGTATAGGCAGCTGGTTGGTTGTCTTCTTTATTTGACTCATAATCAACTTGATATATATTATGTAGTGATTGTTTCTTCTAGACACATGGATCATCCTCATGACATCCATTGGAAGGAAGCAAATAGAATCCTAAACTTTGTACGAGGAACAAAAACTCATGGGATTCACTGTGTTGCACAATCTAGCCTAGAGTTAGTTGGTTTTACTGACTCCGATTGGGCAGATTACAACACTGATAGAAAATAAAATTATGGATGTGTGTTTATGTTTGTATATGGACCAATCAACTGGTTAAGAAAGAAGCAAAGTTCAATTGCACTTTCATCTACAGAGGCGGAATACAAAGGAGTTGTGAATGCAGCTACTTAGTGTTTTTGGTTGCAGGGAATACTTGGAGAGTTTGGGATTGAGTCTGATACTTCTACAATAATCTATTTTGAAAACCAAAGTACCATTCGTATCTCAACTGATCCAGTACTGAGGCAACGAACCAAACACATAGAGATCGATATGCACTATGTCAGAGGACTTGTGATTGATGGGGGCATTGCTCTGCTCTATTGTGCATCATCTGAGCAAATTGTAGACATCTTCACCAAGGTGTTTTCTAATAATACTTTCACCAATATCAAATCACTGTCGGGGATAGTTGATCATGTGGTAAATACTGATTGAAGACAAGATTTCTTACAATTTTGTTCATGTCCATGTTTAAAGGAGGATTTTCCCCTTGTGGTTTAGCCTCTTTCCTTGTTTTGTACACGTCTTGTATGGACAAGCAGTATGTAAAGGGTGACTAAGCCTTGTTGTTAGGCCCTATATTTCTGATATTTTTCTGATATTAGACATAAATTTAGGATTAAGAGGGGGTGTTGGAATAATCAAAACCCATTCCAATACTTAGGATAAAATAATTAATCTTTTTGATTAATTTTCTAAGTCCTACACTAGCTAGTTTGTACCCAATTCCATTTATGTGGTCAAACTTGCCAAAAATTCATCTTGGAGCGCTTTTGAAAGATTCTAGATAATATTCTTCCAAATAACATACTTCCCAATTTATAAGTGTCCATTCCTTCCTTATCCATAGTTTCCATCTTTTTTGCAGTTTTAAGGCAAAAACTAAAGCTAATTTTAAGGTAGACTGCCTTTTTTTTTTCAACAACTCACCTCCCTTATTTTCCTCATCTAAAATCATGATAAATTCCATTTCCCATCACTTATCAGTTGTACCTAGTCATTCAAAAAATTCGTGAGCATCTTGACTGGTTTGGAAAGTGCTTTATGTACCTATGGGGGATTTTGACTAATTTAGTAATCCTGCTTTTGTACTCATTCAAATAGCATCTTTGAACTTTTGAATACTTGGAGTATCTACATGGAGAGAATACTACATATATTTAATGATGGATGGTGTAAATTAATATAAAAACAACAATTTGTGTGATTCAATTGATTTAATCATTTTTTTAGTGTTTCTTGCATAATTTTCAAGCAATTTTGTGAGTTCAATTGATCTAAGCTTGGGCTTAATTTCCATAGATTTGGGAAAGAACAATAAGGATCATTCTAGAAATTTGGAGAGTGCATATAACAACTCAATGGTTTCTCTTTTTCAATATGTATCGGCCTTTATATTCTATGAAGAATTTGTTCATGATGAAGTCTTTCATATAGTTCTTGTTCCTACCATTCTCTTGGATTCAAATGCTTCCTCTTTCTATCAAGAAGCAAATATTAAAGAGCCATGTTTTTCTATATCTCTTGAAGTTGAATATCTTGATTCATATTATTATGATTCTAATGATGAAAAAGAAGTGACTAATGGAGCTACCATTACTATTGTTGAAGAAGAACTCTCCTTTCATCAATTGTTCTCCATTCTATCTTCAAATGTTGATTTTGAAGGTGAATTAATAGTTTCTAAAGAGCATGTGCATGCTTCTAATGAAGATGATGTGAAATATTCTGATCTTTTGGATGTTTTGAAGGATGAATAAAAGTGTGAGAGAGCTTCAAATGCACTCACTGATTCATATTCGATTCCTTATACCTATTCCTACATGTTGACTAGCACATTGTTTCACAATTGTATTGAAGATGGAGACACCGCCAAAGTATTGGAACACAGTGAACTCTTGTTCCTCACTTCTGGATATCATAGAACCTATTTTGGATTTGATTTCATATCATATTTTACATCCAAACATATTTTGGAACCTTTTTTCATCACTCTTGGAGCTTTTACAACCTTTTATGGTTCAAAGTTTCAAGACAATTCATATTTGCTTGGAGCTGATTTCACTTTACATAGTTCAAAGTTACCGGATCAAACATCACAAGTCTCATTTGGACCTGATATCAGTATGATATTCAAGTTTATTGAGCAGCTACTTATTCTTTTACATCGATGGATCTCAATTGTTTTGCATGGTCCTAGTTTCCATCCTGCAGTTCTTTATGTTCCTGATCTAGTTGAGCAGATTTCTCTTCTTCCCAAGCATCATATCAGATTGAGTTTGGAGAAGCAGCACCAGCAGTTAAGAATTTTTTTTCCTTTCATTTCCTTTCTTGAGCTAGGATTTTCCCCATGTGGTTTTGCCTCTTTCCTCAGTTCTATGGACAAGATAAATTGTGAAAGGGTGATCATAGCCTTGTTGTTGATCCCTATATACCTATATATATGATATATTTTTTATATTTCACATAACTCATTCTTAAGGGGGGGTCTTAGAATAATCAAAAACCCATTCCCATACTTGCGATATATTTATTAATCTTTATGATTACTTTCCTAGGTTCTAGACTATGTAGTTGGCCTCCACTTGCAATTTTGGTCAACACTTGCCATGTTTAAACCCAAGAGTTCCTTACACAGATTCTAGATAATATTTTTCCAACTATACATATTTCCCATATTAGTAACTATGCATTTCCCATGTTTCACAGTTTTAGATTGTTTTTGCAGTTTTAAAGTAGAAAGGGTAAAAGCTAGTAACATGGAAACCACCTATCTTTTACCCAACTCATCCTCCATTGTTTTCTCTCATTTTTGGCATGATTTAGTTGAATTACAATAACTCATTAGATATCCTATATCACCTATCTAATTCGTGGCATCCTTGACAGGAAAGTGCTTTATACACCTAAGGGGTTTTTCTGGTTTTAGTAAGCTTTCCTTATGAGCTAGTTTGAGTTGCTTCTTTGGCAATTATATTTTTCCTTTATAAGGATGTATTACCTATGTAATAATATTCATCATTCATGAATCAATCATCATTCACTTATTATTCTTAATGTGTCTTCATTCTTCTTCTTCTCTCCTTATGTTAATTCTTTGCAATTCTCTATGAGGTTACAGTGTGTGCCTAGATCCTTAGCTTGTTTATAGAATTCTTGCTACCATCAAGGCTTTAGAATTCTGACAAAAATATTGAAGAAAGCATTGTAATTTTTTTCCCTATTAATAATAAAATATCAAATCTACCATTTCCTAATCGTTTTACCTACATTTATAAGGGTTTCCATGTAAACATAATTCTCTATTATTACTGTTGTTTGCTTCTATTTTTTATATAATTTTGCTAAAAAATACACCATGAACTGACTCAAGGTGTTCATTGCAAAAAATATATATGTCCTAGTGTTTTCCAGATACATCAAGGAACCTATAAACTACTTGTACACGGTAGGGTTGACCATCTCTAAATATGAATTTGTTATCTTCTTCAAATTAGTTATAATAGGTTTGGCCATAGGTTTATAGTTATCCATCTAAAAACTCTTTAGGCTCTTGATTGCATACTTACCTTTCCTAAGGAAAATATATGTTGGTCTCTATCAAAGCACCATCCCAAAGAGATAGTGCATCATGTCAATTTCCATCTTGATCTCAACTACCATATTTACTTTTCACTAGTGGAAAATGAGAGATTAGTGACCAGGAGACCAAAAATTTTGGTCACCACAGTCTCCATAAAGGGACCAATAACCAAAATTTATAGTTCTAAGTGAGCTGAATAAAAACGGCCAAGATAAATGACCACTTTTAGTTATAGGATAGAAACCAACTAAAAATGACCAACATAAATGACCAAATTTGATAACGGGATATGTAGACTACAAATGACCAGATAACAATTGGTCATTTTTAGTTGTGTCACTCTGGTAATGGAAAAAAATACAAATTTGACAATGAATTTGTACATTTTACTAAATTCCAACACTATAGATGGATTCAGATACCCCTTTAAGGGAGTATCTAAATCCATCTGCAGTAAAGGGGTCTCTGAATCCATTTGGATTGTTAGAATTTAGTAAATTAATAATGTACTACCACAAATCAACATGAATTGACCAAATTAATATATATATACATAATACACATTGGTGGCTCTGAATGTGCATCCCCGGGGGGGTCTCTAAATCCATCTTCAATGTTAGAATTAAGTAGATTGTAAACAGCCTCATGTGTCACAACTCTACCATGTGACCTATGAACTATGAACTAAGTTTAGGGCCTAATACCACATTAATTTCTATGGCTCTTCTCTCCACTTAAATCTAACAAGTAACATATTTCCTAGTTCAGAACATTAGTATTGAGGTATCCCATCAAGAAACCGTGCTTATAAGGAAAGAAGTACAAATCAATGAAACACACTCGACACCCACACCTAAAGCACCAAAACTAATGCTTCAAAAGAAAAAAAGAGAAATCAAAATTTGATTGAAAAACCTTGTAAAGTAAGAGTGCTCGAGTACTTGAACCAATCTATGAACATAGAGCTCCACAATGCCTACAACTTCGACTGAAGCCTGTCTTTCTTGAAAAAGAAAGACTCCATCAGGATAGCTCACAAATATTAAAATGCTAGATTTCAGTGGATTCTAGGTGATAGAAGAGTTCCCAGGCATGGAACATTGCATGTGGCTAAGGGTCCTCAATGCAAGTGATTGTCCCTAACTGCAATACACACATTATATATATATAACAAAACATTATTACATAACAATATAAAAATTATAATATGGGACAATGTTATATATAACAAAAAAAAGGTCACACAATCTGTAATAATAAAGACATTAAAAAAACAAAAACATATTGGTTTGGTCATTGAACTAAAACCCAAACCCCACAATGATATGGTGGAGGCTCCATGTGGGGGGTATTCCAAAGTTATGAGAGATGGAGGCCATTCATGCATGTATCTCCTTGACATTAAACCACAATTCATGCTATACAAATTAAATTTTTCCCCGTAGAACTAAGGTGGAAAATATCATAGGTCGAAGGCGAGGGGTTTGGTTGCCAGGGTTTTGCAGGATTTCAAGTACCAATTCCAAGAGAAAGAGAAGATGTTCACTGATGGTATATATATGCTCAAGCTCCATTTTATGCAGGTAAAATTTCTGTATTGAAATGCTGTGGAATGGCTTTTTTCCATATCGTTGAAAAGATAAGTATTTTTTTTTCCAAGGATTCTTTCATACTAAAGCAATCAAATTCCAAAAGCTCAAACTCTTGGTTGTGAAATCCGATGCCCTTCAATAATGGAAACTACAATACTCATCTATTTTTTATGTTGAACTGAAGCTTTTGAACTCAATCATAGCCATGGCATTGACAGCTCAACAATAAGCAGGAAGAGCTGACACCGAACCGAATCCAAACAATTTCTCTTTGCAGAAGATCACGCTCTATGAAACATGCCATAGTTTTTATTTAATAGGGAGTGATAAGAATAAAAGGCATTTCAGAGTGCTAAAGATTGACTGATCAGAGCCTTTGGAGCTCAATATTAGTGAATACCCCGTTGTTTACACCTAGCAAGAGGTCAATAATTTGCTGCAGAGGATCAACGAAGGAAACCATTCCACGAGAGGACTAACCTTTGTTACCAAGTCCTTCGACATTGCAGGTTAGTCTTTTTTTGTGCATGCTTTTAATTAATCTCTGAAGAACTATGGAACCCAATTCCACATTTACACATCACAATACCCACTTATTTTAAAGAGGATATATTTGAACATTGTACCTTTTTGTTATATGAACAACATGGGTAATCCCATCATCTTTATTATCTCCTATTTAAAGTTCTGAATAAAATTTTAATTATGAGAAATTTTCCCCATTATCCAGAAAAACCTACAAAATATTATGTTGTAATGAAATAGAAGCCCTATGAAATTCAACTTAGTTTATATAGTTATTTGGAAGTAAACTACCATATTTACTTTTCACTAGTGGAAAATGAGAGATTAGTGACTAGGAGACCAAAAACTTTTGCCACCATAGTCTCCATAAAGGGACCAATAACCAAAATTGATAGTTCTATGTGAGCTGACTAAAAACGACCAAGATAAATGACCACTTTTGGTTATAGGATAGAGACCAACTAAAAACGACCAAGATAAATGACCAAATTTGATAACAGGATATGTAGACTACAAATGACCAGATAACAATTGGTCATTTTTAGTTATGTCACTCTGGTAATGGAAAAAAATACAAATTTGACAATGAATTTGTACATTTTACTAAATTCTAACACTGCAGATGGATTCAGATACCCCTTTAAGGGAGTCTCTGAATCCATCTATAGTAAAAGGGTCTTTGAATCCATCTGCAGTGTTAGAATTTAGTAAATTAATAATGTATGACCACAAATCAACATGAATTGACCAAATTAATATATATATATATAATACACATTGGTGGATCTGAATGTGCATCTCCGGGGGGGTCTCTAAATCCATCTGCAATGTTAGAATTAAGTATATTGTAGACAACCTCATGTGTCACAACTCCATGATGTGACCTATGAACTATGAACTAAGTTTAGGGCCTAATACCATATTAATTTTCTATGGCTCTTCTCTCTACTTAACTCTAACAAGTAACATATTTCCTAGTCCAGAACATTAGTATTGAGGTATCCCATCAAGAAACCGTGCTTATAAGGAAATAAGTACAAATCCATGAAACGGACTCGACACCCACACTTAAAGCACCAAAACTAATGCTTCAAAAGAAAAGGAGAGACATCAAAATCTGATTGAAAAACCTTGTAAAGTAAGAGTGCTCGAATACTTGAAGCAATCTATGAACATAGAGCTCCACAATGTCTGCAACTTCGACTGAAGCTTGTCTTTCTTGAAAAAGAAAGACTCCATCAGGATAGCTCACAAATCTTACAATGCTAGATTTCAGTGGATTCNTATATATATATATATATATATATATATTTATATATAAAAAAACATTATTACATAACAATATAAAAATTATAATATGGGACAATGTTATATATAACAAAAAAAAGGTCACACAATATGTAATAATAAAGACATTAAAAAAACAAAAACATATTGGTTTGGTCATCGAACTAAAACCCAAAGCCCACAATGATATGGTGGAGGCTCCATGTGGGGGGTATTCCAAAGTTATGAGAGACGGAGGCCATTCATGCATGTATCTCCTTGACATTAAACCATAAGTCATGCTATAAAAATTAAATTTTTCCCCGTAGAACTAAGGCAAAAAATATCATAGGTCAAAGGCAAGGGGTTTGGTTTCCATGGTTTTGCAGGATTTCAAGTACCAATTCCAAGAGAAAGAGAAGATGTTCACTGATGGTCTATATATGCTCGAGCTCCATTTTATGCAAGTAAAATTTCTATATTGAAATGCTGTGGAATGGCTTTTTTTTGTATCATTGAAAAGATAAGTCTTTTTTTTTTCCAAGGATTCTTTCATACTAAAGCAATCAAATTCCAAAAGCTCAAACTCTCGGTTGTGAAATCCGATGCCCTTCAACAATGGAAACTACAATACTCATCTGTTTTTTCTATTGAACTAAAGCTTTTGAACTCAATCATAGCCATGGCATCGATAGCTCAACAACAAGCAAGAAGAGCCGACGCCGAACCGAATCCAAACAATTTCTCTTTGCAAAAGTTCACGCTCTATGAGACATGCCATAGTTTTTATTTAGTAGGGAGTGATAAGCATAAAAGGCATTTCAGAGTGCTGAAGACTGACCGATCGGAGCCTTTGGAGCTCAATATTAGTGAATACCCCGTTGTTTACACCTAGCAAGAGGTCAAGAATTTGCTGCAGAGGATCAACGAAGGAAACCATTCCACGAGAGGACTGACCTTTGTTACCAAGTCCTTTGGCATTGTAGGTTAGTCTTTTTTTATGCACGCTTTTAATTGATCTCTGAAGAACTATGGAACCCAATTCCACATTTACACGACACAATACCCACTTATTTTAAAGGGGAGATATTTGAACATTGTACCTTTTTGTTATATGAACAACATGGGTAATCCCATCGTCTTTATTATCTCCTATTTAAAGTTCTGAATAAAATTTTAATTATGAGAAATTTGCCCCATTATCCAGAAAAACCTACAAAATATTATGTTGTAATGAAATAGAAGCCCTATGAAATTCAACTTAGTGTATATAGTTATTTGGAAGTAAACTCAAATAAAGCTAGTATTTTTATTTTTGAACAAATTAATAGCATCATTGAAGGCTATTTGGCCCCATTTGATTTGAATTACATTTATTTTCCTAAGAAAATGCAAATTCATATTGAATAGATCCAAGATGAGTGATATTTGTTGGAGGAGATAGTAGGTGGGCTGACTAGTCGAGTTAACCGACTAATCGGAGATTAGGTCGGCCTCTAAACTCATGTCGATTGACTGGACCGACAATTAGTTATTCATAACTATTTTGTAAATCATATATCATAGGTTGTTGAGCCAGTTAAAGAACTTGGTTCAGTTTTGATATATGTATGGACCCACTTGTGATAATATAATATGTTATTCCCTTACCTGTTCTTGTATCTTATCTCTATATGTGTATATGATTCTTTATGTGTATTATTGGTAACCTTCTATGATCTGTGAGATTGCAACATTGGTTTTGTTTCCGGTAGTACATATATGGATGACATAACCATGTGTAGATGATATCAGAGCAAGAGATTAAGAATTGATGGGAGCGTAGGATTGCAAATTACTTACAGAACTACGCGAGAAGAAACAAATTGACCATTTCTCATGCGAATGAGAAATTTTTCACCAAAACACATGAGAAGTTTGTAGAGTCGGTACCTCAGCTGTTGAAAAAAAAATTGGATGAAAAAGGCGGAAGAAACTAAAGACCAAGAGTTACTGGAGAAACTGATTCAAGGTGGACGAACAAACTTGTCGAAGTGGTTTGAAAAGATCACAGATGAATTTTGTGAAGAACAAGCTGTGGAGGAAAGAGTTTCGGTCGAAAGCATTGAGAAAATGTTTTATACAAACCTTACTGAGCAGTTCCTTTGCTCCTTACTGACCCTTTTGTTCAAATTCCTAATCGAGAAGGGAGTGGGCCATATTGTAGAGCCTCGTCCATCACTACGCGAACCACCACCAAATACTAACTAGGCGGAGAAATAGAAGAAGTGGGAAAAAATCGTTGCCGAAAGGGAATGGGAGTACTTCCTAAGAAAATAAACAGAACTATCTGAGCTTTCTCAAGCGTTGGGTAGGCTATGGGGGGGTATATGGTCATGCACTGGGGTAGAGTAAAAAGGATTCTAGTCGATTGAAGAAAATACCACCACCAGCAATGAGAAGTCGACCTAAGAAGGAAATCGAACGGATAGTGACACATAAAGGTATGTTGGACTTGTAGAAGTTAGAAAGAGAGAAGACGTAGAAAAGAAGGGAAGAAAGAAAAGAGCAATCTAGAGCGTTGCAAAGAGGAATGACCATCGGGGTGACAGAACAAGAAAGAGGACCTATGACTAAGAGCTGGTGATTTCGGTATATGGAGCCAACTAGACGACGAAGTAAATGATGGTAATCATTTAGTAATTCATCGACCAGAGGAAGGAAATTGGGTAAACTTCAAGCATACCCTTCCAACCGAAGTATATGCTTGCTCTACCCAACACATGAAGGAGCACCCCCCAGCAAAACACATCTTTACAAGAAATAGAACAGTCAGAGTTGCAAGCACACCAGTGCAGCTGGACATCAACAGAAGAAGTCGACCAGGACCGAATACTTGGGGGAGAAGAAACAACAAAAAAAATGGCTGACGGGAACAAAAGTTCCATCGAAAACAGATGTGAACAACGAGATACGCATAATATCCCACTACCCCCACCACCACACCCACCACCACCACCTCCCAAAGGAGAAATCGACACTAACATGGGTCACGAATCAACACATATCCTCCTCTATGAGGGTGATGAAGACCATAGATGACATTGGTTCATCTACGAATCAATATGGGAAGACAATCAAGTTACGAGCGAAGAACGACAGATGGCACAGTTCGGAGGTGCTTTATGAAAAAGAGCAATGACTTGGTATATGACTTATATTGAGAGAAATCCCTAAGAGTCCAAAGCAGACATTAAGGCACAATTCATATATTTCTTTAAAACACAAGATGCAAAACATCTAGTAGCAAAAAAGCTAAAAACAACATCTCAGAAACCAGTAGAATCCGTCCGGGAGTATGATAAGCGATAGAAGGACCTCCTCAGGAAACTAGACTATGTAATTGATGAACAATTATTAATGCAGTGGTTTTCGGTAGGTATGTCACAGAAAATTCGATGACATATAAGCTTGGAGACATTTAAAACATATGAAGATGCACTTACCAAAGCTCTGCAAGTAGAAATGGATGAGGATTTTCCAGCATATCCCATCGATACTAGGCTAGAAGAACAACTATAAATCAAGCTAAAATCTTTGAAAGAGCTGAACCTCAAAAATTAGGACACCTGGTGCACAAAATGCTCCACCACCAGACACACTAAATATAATTGTCGACAAGACATAAGTCGACAAAACGTTTGTTTTGTTCAAACGAAATGCTTCTGTGACATTTGTCAAGAACATGGAGAAAATACAATGAAATATTACCCATACAACATGAATAATGGAAAATCATCGTGGTGTGCAATATGTGAGGTAAAAAGTCACACAATGACTAAATGCCACTTCAAATTGAAGAATTGTCAAAACTATCAAATAGTCTACCAAACAAATGCAGCTGCACAGAACAATGATCAAAATGAACCAAATAATCAAAGATATGAAGGCCATCGATATGAGCGTCGGTTTGACAACCGTCGTGGATGATTTGGAGGTCAAGGATGATTTTCTAGAAATCGCAACAATCGACCACGACGACCCATCCACTGCTTTACATGTTACAAATAAGGACACCGCTACACAGACTGCCCGTAAAAATATAGAACTAATCTAAACTTTTGTACTAGCTTCAGTGTGGGTGATCACTCACCAAAGTATTGTCCCACCATACTCAACAAGATTAATAAAAAGAAAAATGTTAATGTTTTGTCATGTGTTCAGAAACATGATGTAATACATACAAAAACTTGCATATAGTAACTTGACAAGGGACGAAAATCGGAAACGACAACCCACGTATAATAAAAATTAAAGAGGAAAATGTTACCCTAATCCATCAAAACAAAAACAACTATACAAAGATGCATCAGACATGTATCAGGATTTTGCTAGACAATAAGTAGTCGACGAAAGACACCAAAACACACTCAAAAAGCTACTTATCCTAGTATAGAATGATAAATTGGTGTCTCAATTTATTGACTTATTATATAATATAAAGCACAAAAATAATGCAGAAAAAAAAAGACTAAAAATATATGCAGTTTGAATTAAAAAGACAACGGTGATGCTAACCCACTTGTTGATCTTGAAATCGAAGGATATCATGTTCGACAAGTCGTTCTCGATTTCGATTCACAAGCAAATATTATGACAAGAGATACATGGGAACAACTGGGCAGACCTCATTTATACGAATCAGGCATATGCCTCCAATTAGCCTACCAAGGAATAATTGAACCCATCAGGGTTTGGAGAAATGTCGATACAACAATAAAAGGCATATCGAATAAAATTGACTTTGAAATCATCGACCCCAAGGAAGGATCCAGCTCTTTCCCATCCTTGGTAGGTCGACCATGGGGAAGAAAAATGAAAGCATCAATATCCTTAGATAAGGAAAGAATAAAATTAAAAGGGAATGGACAGAAAGTCATCATCCCCATTCATCCTTCCCAAGGAGAACCATGGATTGAACCTATTGATGAAGAAGTCAACATTCAAAAACTATACCAAATACACAATAATGAATACTATACTAAACCCAATAATTATGGTGAACTTCATCTAGGGAACCAGGATTCAGTCGGATATAACTCAAATGCAAAATTATACGATTGGGAGATTGAAAATTGTGAAACACAAGCACAAGGTTGCTGGACGATTCAAGCTATCCATAGGAAACCAACCCGACAATGCTTCTATATATCAACTGTCCCAAAAGTATATGAGAAAAGAATCAAGGATTACCCCTCACTAGCACCAATAAAAATAGATAATAAATAGAGTCTTTGGTATAAGGAGAGAGAATCACTAGTTCTCCATGTAGAACATGTTTCTAAAAACCTAGGTGGACATGGCTGAATCCAAATCCTAGTTGAAACATTTACAGGACAAGCTACTCGATGGTGGGACACCCACTAGTCAAGACTACAAACGTGGACAACATCTTCGACTTTCTTCATAGAAAGATTCGGAGGAAGGAAACTAACAAAACAGGAACAAATACCTATCTTCATCCAAGCGAAATCATTAGAGGAATTTTGGGGTCTAAAATGGGCCTCCTAAGAAAAATAATAAAATAATAGTTAAAATAATAAAATAATATTGATTAATTTTGGAGGAAGAAAGAAAAAAACTACTTTTTGTGTTCGTACTTTCGACATATCTCCATGTGTGTTTACTCAAATTTTGATCGAGAGAGCTCGTTGGATGCGGAATTTGATTCCGCATCCAAGGAGTACCCACACTGCATACTTTTGATGGACCCCGCTACCCCAAAAACAAGAAATACCTGAAACAAATGTGATGATGACATCATCATCATGTTTTTTCAGGTATTTCTTGTTTTTGGGGTAGCGGGGTCCATCAAAAGTATGCAGTGTGGGTACTCGTTGGATGCGGAATCAAATCCCGCATCCAACGAGCTCTCTCGATCGAAATTTGAGTAAAAACACAATGAGATATGTCGAAAATACGAACCAAAAAAGTAGTTTTTTTTAATGACAAATATGTCAATTCAACCATTATGGTTGACTTATTTTATTGAAATTCTATTGGTTCTTGAATTCTAACTCACAAAAACTTATTTTGGCACATTTTCTTATAAGGCCCATTTTAGACCCCAAATTTCCTCTAATGATCCATAAAAACATATACGAATATGTGAAATAGAGTGGAGAAGACTTGGTTACAAAGACGAACGTATATGGCCACACCTTTTTCCCTCGACATTAGATGACCTACCTAACAAGTGGTACAAAATGGAAGAAGCACGAGACAAAACATTCTTATGGAATGAACTTAGAGAGAATTTCATTAAGGACTTTAGATTTATACTGAAAGACACAAATCTAGTTGAAGCTACAAAGCAGATAAAATCATTTATACAACCGACTAGTAACGAATCGACACAAAATAAAATCCAATTAAATACAGTATGTTATAATATTCGGTCCGACAAAATACCACATTCAACATGAATCCAATTAGAAAATGAATGCACATATGGAAGGAATTTTCAATGGAAGATCGATCACCCGGAAACAATCATACCAATTAAAATAATATTAAAAATTCAGTCAACTGACAAAAATGACACCAACTGAATGACGACAACAGACTTTCCAGCAACATTTTCACAATTCAAAGAAGGAAGTCAACATATTAATGAGAGTAAAGAACCAGAGTGGATGGATGCAAAAGTAAAAACTAAAGAAGTTGATCTTTCTAACGATAATAGACCGAAAAAGGTAAAAATTGGCGATTATTGGACTGAAGAACAAACCACAAAGATCATCGACTTATTAAAATAATTTCAAGATGTATTTTCACGTGACTACAAATACTTAAAAGGATTAGTAGCATAAATGGGAGAGATGAAGATAGACATCAAACATGATGCTTGACTTGTCAAGAAAAAACCTTATAAGTTACCTCATAAATATAAAGAAATAGTCAAAAAGGAGATCGACAATATGCTAACAGCCGGAATAATTTACCCCATCAACCAGTCGAAATGGGAAAGCCTGATGGTCATCCAACTGAAAAACACGACCCAAAAAAACTATGAATATGTGTTGATTTTCATGAATTAAACAAGGTTACCTTAACATATCCATTCCCAAATCCATACGCTGACGAAATCCTAAACGAAGTCACAGGACATGAATGCTACTCATTTACAGATGGATTTTCAGGATATAATCAGGTGCCAATAACCAAAGAATATTAGAAAAAGACAACTTTCGTATGTGAATTTGGTTCATTTTCCTACAGAGTCATGCCATTTGGTCTTAAAAATGCACCTGCATTATTCTCAAGAATAGTTGTAAAAACATTTCAAGAATAAATCTTCAAAACAATGGAAGTATACTTCGACAACTAGACGATATATTCTATGTTAAAATATCACCGTAAATGGTTAAGTCTTATGTTGGAATGTTGCCGACAGATCCATTTATCTCTCAATATAAAGAAATGTATCTTCTTAACCCCTATAGGTATTCTGCTAGGACATATCATATCTAAAGAAGGTATCAAAGTTGTCTTTGCAAAGATACAAATTATCCTGGACATAAAACCACTGGTGAACCCAAAATAGGCCAGCATACTATTAGTACATACAGGGTACTATAGAAAATTCATTTGGCACTACTCTGATATGACATACCCTCTAGAAGAACTCTTAAGGGAATATCAAGAGTTTACCTAGATAGAAGAATGTGATACACCCTTCAACACATTAAAAATAAAATTAGTCGAAGCACCCATTCTTCGATTTCTGAACTGGTCGATCAAATTTCTTGTACACATTGATTCCTCAAGCTTAGCAATAGGAGAAATCTTGACACAAGCTGGTGAAGATGGCATGGATTATCCAATCATATACAGTAGTATAGAATTAAACCAAGATGAACGAAACTACTCCACGACAGAGAGGGAGCCATTAGGTATGGTCTTTGTTCTTCAAAAATATTGAAATTACCTATTAGATAACCCCTTTATATTCTATACAAATCATCAAGCATTAAAATACCTTGTCAATAAAACTTTGCACCACGGGAGAATCTGTCGCTAGCTATTACTATTCCAAGAATTTGAATTCAAAGTTGTAGTTTGACCAGGGTGATTGAATGTCAGGCCCGACCACTTGTCAAGAATTGACATAGGGGAGGAACAAACAGTAGTCAAAGATGACCTACCAGATGCACACTTATTCCGAATAGAAGTTGTTCCCGAAGAGTTAGAGGAAATAGCGCAATTTCAAGAGACTGGACAAGCACCATAAGGCATGAACACTAAGAAAAAACAAATTTTAGCCATGAAAGCAACAACATACACCTTAATCAATGGATTCATATAAAAAATTGGTTTAGACGATGTACTCCATCGATGTGTGTTAAAACACGAACGAGAAAACATTATGCATGAATCACACTATGGACCAGTAGGAGGACACTTTCAATCAGATACAACTGCAAAGAAAATCCAACAATCGGGACTATGGTGGCCAACGCTATATAAATACTGTAAAAATTTTGTGAGAAAATGTGATCACTACCAACGTCTAGGTCGACCACTACCTAGTACAAAAATCCCTTTAATATCAGTAAACCCAATCCTGACAGTCGAAATTTGGGCTATCAACTTTATAGGTCCATTTCCAGTACCAGCAAAAAGGACAAACGCAAGGTATATCATAACAGCAGTTGAATATGTTACTAAATGGGTAGAAGTAGAACCTGTCGACAGCTGTTCTAGCGAGGTAGCTGCTAAGTTCATATATGAAAACATCATCACTAGGTTTGGCTTCCCTATAACCTTAATCAGTCACCAAGGCTCACACTTGATTAATAAAACAATTAAGGCACTAACGGAACAATTAAAAATCGACCATCAACGAAGCACAACTTATCACCCTCAATTGAATGGCGCAATAGAATCATTTAACAAAACATTGACAAAAGATTTAACTAAAATCTGCAATACCAATAAAGATGACTGGGATGAGAAAATCCCTGCGGTATTATAGGTGTACAGAATAGCATATAAACGTTCGACCGACCAAACACCCTTTCAACTAGTCTATGGCCAAGAAGCAGTCATTTCTTTACATTTTCGACAACAAACGCCGGTAATAGCCAACATCTTACATATTAATGTTGAAGAAGTAAGAAAGGATAGACTAATGCAATTAACCAAACTAGAGGAACATTGAATTCTTGCTATACAACATCAAGAAATTAAGAAACAACAACAAAAGCCTTAGCATGACCAAAACATCAAAAACAAGAATCTGTCGATCGGAGACCTTGCATTACTATACAACAGTCGGGTGAAAGGAAAACCTAAAAAGCTACACACATAATGGATGGGATTGTATATTATCAAAGAAATCAATTTCAATGGATCGGTTCGACTAAGAACATTACAGGGCATAGTATTTCGGAAGTTGGTAAATGGTGCCCAGCTAAAACGATACCAAAATTTTAAAAAAAACGGTTCTATAACTATTACAAAAACCTATAAAAAGAATAAAACTTAAAACCCCAAAAATCAAGAAAAAGGAAAAATGAACCTCGACAGGTGTAGTAGACCATTCGACAATAATCAAGAATTTAAACACCGACATACCACAGATCGACCATACTTTCATCATCAATAAGAGGACCAAAACGTCAAATCAACCCATCATGACTACAATCAGAGGGAGCATCGAAACTAGAATGTATTAAATTAGCCTTCATTATAGCATCCTTCACCATCAAATCCACCATTAATAACACCATCAACAAGATCTCCATATACTCCACCAGTTGGAAATCACTCATTGTTTTATAAAGATCTAGAGTGACTGAATTACCAGACCTCTTTGAGTGAACCAACTACCAAGAGAGCCGAACAAACAACTGAAAAAATGGCCCCAAAACAAACCAGAGCCACAAAATCCAAAATGAAAGAGTTGGAATCCGTTGTAAGCCCACTGCTAAAATGATTAAGGAATATCAAAAACGCGAAAGTGTAGGAAAGATCGTGGGGGAAATATTGGACAGAAATCAAAGAATGGGCTTACCAGGGTCAATAAAAAATGACAGAGGAAGCACAGAAGGTAAATAATAGCACCATTATGAACTTTATCAATGCACCCCTCATAGCCAGTTTTGGAGGGACAAAGGAAACCATTGTTAAATTCATAATCAGTCGGTACCACAATGGGAAATTTTACTTCGACACACTGGTGGAAATTTCAGCCGAAACCATCTACAAGCTCATGGGACTATCTAATAAAGGAAACCATGTCCCTGTAGTCATCAAGGAAGGGTTAGTCGAAAAACTAACGAGAACACCAACAGGAAAAAACTCAAAGGGGCTCATAATAGGGAAATTCTAGGCTACGACACCCAAAATGGTGGCTAAAATGATATCAACCGACCTAACGGTTACAGGACATGGGTGTGATTTGAAGCTCGACATGCTGGAAGTAGTTGACCGCATAGTAAGCATAGGAAGGATATACCCCTAAGCACAATACATGGCCGACATAATCAAGTCTATATGTGAGAAGTGCCAAGAATCAGGTACAATAATCAGATTCCCATCACTTCTAATATGGATAGCAATGTACCATTTATGTCTAGTTGGGCATAAATACTTCTTGGAGCTATCCAAGTTTCATATGTGGCATTTTAAGTCATTTTCAATGGCTAGAACCCCACTGGAATAGGAAGAAATAAAATTATTCTTCGAGCACTTGTTCCACAACCTTAAAATTCAAACAGCAAGATGGAGGGTGACCCAAAACATCCAAAGATGTCTGCCCCCTACAACACACATCCAACTAGAACTAGGCCAGACAGCAGTATGGCACAAGAAAGGGTCTACAGCAAAGAAAAAACCACTCGAATTCTATCCAATAGTCGAGGAGATATTTACAGAGTTGGCAAGACAAACCAAAACCAACATCCCCATACCAAAAGCTACAAAAGAAAATAATCAAGCTGTTATAGATTCGTTAACCGATCAGGAGAAGGAGGAATACTATGAAGTCAACCTTCATATCAGTACTTTCACCTCAAGAGACATTCCGACAAAGGGACAGAAACCCCTCCAAATTGAAAATGCACCGACTGAACAGGAGGCGGCCATACCGAAAGAACAACATATTATCATCCTGAGTCATCAACAGGAGGGAGGAGAAGAACAAATAGAGGAAGATATCGAATCAAACAATCCAGAGTATGATGTGACAAAAGAAAATTTAAGAAAAATTGCAAAGGAAATAGCAGCCTTAAGGAAAAAGAAAGCAAATCAGGAAAAAGGAAAGGGGAAGCATAAACTTATTTTATTAGTGTCAGAATATGAATAAGAACTATTGGCTACTACTATCGACATCATAGAAGATGCTGTAGAAAATAAAGTATCAGTCAAAACATAATTCAAGTGGTTCATCAACTCAGGAGCAAAACAAGGCAGACCAAAGAAGGTAAGAAATGCTACCCCTCCTATAATAAATCCTATTGACTTAACCCCAGATTCACCAAGAGCATCTCCCACTAGAATAACACAAGAATCAACCTCGACCATATCACCAGGCTATAATGAGTTAATCCCTGAAACCCTTAAGAAAAAGATGGATAAAGATGTTGAACTTCAGCAATTTATCAATGACTTACCAAACCTATTCCTTAAATCCGAATAGAACAATACCACCCACAAACTTGTCAAGTCAATCTCTACTTAACAAAGACTCATTCCACAAATCACCCAAGTTTCATCACCACCATTAGTCATAGGAATCATCAAATCATCATATGTTCGCAACCCCGACCTGACGTCCATAGTAACTGAGACCCACATTTCATCATTCACACCAACATTCCAAAACCGTCCAACCAATGTGGAAGTAAGGGAACCACTTACCCTAGAAGGTACCCACACAACCATTGATACCAAAATTGATGACCTCATGGAAAAGGTTGACAACCCTATCAATCCTCAAATAAAAGTTGCAGGTTCCATATTGACACAACTTCCAACCACCCCCATAACTCCATACCATTCACCGTCACCACCACCAAAACCAAAGCATCAGCACAACCCAGACCCTCCATATTTACCACCAGTATAAGCACAAACAACCACAAACCCATCTCAAAAACACAACAAATTAATCCTACCATAGCAGGAGTTCAGTCGACTGAGAATCCACCGACTGAAGAACAGCAGACTCCATAGAAACAAGAAACATCAGTACCGACAGGATCAGAATTTGTCCATAATTCGAAGCATAAGATAAAGAGGAAAGAAAAGAATAAACAAGAAGAATAGCAGAAACAACAAACACTAACAATTGTCCACCTTCGTCAACTTGGATCGACTTTTGCAGTCGAAACACCAAAGTTGAAAGATGGAGAGCTGGATAGACTCCTGGAAGCAGTAACTAAAGAAGCATCACACAAAAATAGAACAAAGCAAGAAATAATGGGAAAAAATGAAAGCAGAACAAGTCGAATTCCTGATCAAATGCAGGACTTTGACACAAACAGTGATACCAGGAATGGCAGAAACCAACACCAACAAACCATTGGAAAAAGCATACAATTGTTTGAAAGTGTTGTGTCGAACCTGTAGATGCAGTTGCAGACTCAGAAAGATGAACAAAATGAAGAAACTTATGTGCTACTAAGATAGTAGTACACAACATTTTTTGAAGCACACAAGGTACCACAGGACCACTTAGAAGAGTCTACTACCACGAAAGAATTCCTATGGAGATGGTACACCTGTTACGGACAAGTATTCTAGCAGACTCGACAAACCAATGAGCACATCCAGAATTTAGGAAAGTGAAAAAGGTATGGACGACAACATGAGAACAAAAATACAGGACCAGATCATATTAGAAACAACAAAATTAGAAAGGCTAGAAAAACAAGCACATCAATGGATGACCCAGGAACTTCCAAGCATCATCATACTCGACAAGATCTTCCCACAGATGAGAAGATTGTTAGATACAACAGAGGAAAAATCTCAGTCACTGGGACCTGACCTGGAAAACATTACAGATTGATCAATTCAAGAGAAGATGTCAACTCTATCAAGCCTCACCACCTTGACCATCAATATCCAGAATGCTCTACGCAGTTGGGCAGAGTTTCAACACCAACTGGCCATCAAGGAAGAAGCTATTGTAGAAGTATGTGTGCAGAAACGATCGTCCATTCGTTTACACAATCCATGAAGACAAAGCAAATGCAGTAACTATTTCAGACAAAAGAATTTTTGAATACCCTCCCAGTTTCTTCGGGACAAAGAAAGATTTTGTTCCTCGGGGAGATGTTGGAGGAGATAGTCGGTGAGCTGACTAGTCGAGTTGATCGACTAATCGGATATTAGGTCAGCCTCCAAAGTTCATTTCGGTTGACTGAACCAACAAGTAGTTATTCATAATTGTTTTGTAAATCATATATAATAGGTTGTTGAGCCAGTTAAAGAACTTGGTTCAGTTTTGATATATGTCTTGACCCTCATGTGATAATATAATATGTTATTCCCTTACCTTTCCTTGTCTCTTGTCTCTATATGTGTATATGATTCTTTATGTGTATTATTGGTAACCTTCTGTTATCTATGATATTGAAACAATATTGCATATCTTACAAAGTTGTCGGAGGAATTGTAACTAAGCTGGACAACTTCTTAGGTTGTAAACCTCCGCCCATATGGGCAGATAAATCTATTCTGCTCTTATTCAGTATACTTATGATATACAAACCAAAAAAATTCCAGTTGGCTTCCAGAAAGCCATAAATCCACTTAACAAAAAAAGACCAGCAATAATTGATATTGATTCCATTAGGATGTGAGACATAAGGACTATCATGTAGAAAGATCCGACAGTTGGTTACTTCCTCAATCCACAAACAATTATCTTCTATACTCTGCTTACAGTCCACCACTGCCAAATCTAGAGGGCTTAGATTCAAACCCATGTCCTCCATGTTCTCAGCCAGAACTGAGACTTCATTCCTTTCCTCCTTTTCCTCCAACCTCACTCCCCAATCTGCCAGTATTCATAGATCTCTTCTTTCGTGGCTCTTGCAACCACATACATACTCCTGCAGGAGTTGGTGTTCTTTTGGTTCTCCCATTTTTACCCTTCCTAAACAACACCCTCTTAGATTCTTGAATATGGAAGTAGAAAATATCTTCCTTTGTACTACTATTACATGGTTCTCTTGTGAATACTTGACTCCTCATATATTCTAGGGTTGGCCTTGAGTATTTCCCCCACTTCCCTCTCCTTCCCTAAACCCAAATTTGTTATCCCCATACATTGTATTGACAGGCCACTCTGAGGAGATAGGCCAGCAAAGATTCAGAAATTTACTTGAACACAAGAGCTCTCTTTGGATCACAGTCGATTTCATTGGTAGGATCCTGCTTGACCAATTCTTGAAGAAAAATCTTGTGGAAGCTTGGGAATTAAATTATTAATGAGAGTATGTTTCCATCTCCTAACATATTTCACCTAAACCTGCATCCTTCTCCTTTCCAAGCCATGTGTTTGTTGTTTATTTTCATACCACTGTGAGCATGTTCTACACTCAAAGAATAATATTGAAAATCCCTAGGTAGTGTTAAAATCGGAAACCTGTCTAAATAGCAGCAATCTTCAAATCCTAGAATCTACAAACATATACTATAGAAAAATAATAACAACAAATACAAAGATATCAACTCTCAATCATGTCTATCTCCTATTAAATGCAGAAAAAGGAAAATACATATCAATAGCTCAAAACCAAAAACTTGATAACCAACACAGTGGCACTCCATAGATCTCCTTTATAGAATAGGAATATGTGGAAATATACAATGTACCTGGTCACATGCATGAAGTGCTCAAGGTGATTCATTCAAATCGTGAAAGTAGTCTAATTACCCGGTGCATACTACCTACCAAGATAAGTGTGCCTCAGATGGAAGAAGAACTGAAGCATGCAAGCATGCATCCTCTTCCTTGAAAATTGTTCCCACTACCTAAACTGAGAACATATGCATGCAAGCATTTTAGGTAACGTAGGGATCGGTTCCTTCTCTAAGAATATATCATACATGCGTTCTAAAATTGAATTGAACTAAAACTGAATTAGAACTGAACTAGAAACTTGAACTTGCTAAATATGGAATAGTAGTAAACCTGATTTAACTAAAGGTGGAAAAACTATAAATATATAGCATGCACCTTCCATATTCTCTTTTACATAATTGTGCCTCCCTCACACTCTACTGCACACAAGAACCTAGGCAAACTATCTCCCATAACTGATGTATGGACCTGCATCGAAAGCACCCTTTCTGTATTGGTGTCATAATTTTTTTATGTGGTAAATAGGTACTTCGAATATTGTTGTATAAATTTTTAGTTAGAATAGTGATATAGGACACGTTGGACCATTCTATGTATAAGGTTTTATTTAGACTTGCAGAAATCAATATAGACTCTAGAGTGAGTTCTACATTCCTGAATAACAAAAATTGGCTTCTTGTTTCAGTCTATGTCTATCATTCATTCCCTCGTCGTTTCTGCCAAACAACTTCAGTAGCTTGATTGTGTTATAAATACGCCACCTCTCTCATTTGCAATATCATCTCATTCAAGTGATTTTATTCATTCTTTTTCATAATTAAGGCACTACATCTCTTCTTATTTATCTTCTTGGATTACGGTTTGTTGGAGAATTCATTGTAGATCATCTATCTCATGATTTCTAACAACTAATTACATTACCACCTATTATTGAGGACATTACTTTAATTCCTTGATAAGTTACAAATTGAGTTAGACATGATAAAGCACAAGGATTATACTAAATGTTAAACATGAAACAAAGGAAAAACATGCCAGTATATCACAAACATGCTACTAAAGGACAATCATGAGAATGAGATCAAATTACAACACTTACACTTAATATTTACAATGTATGTTTACCACAATAATTTCCGAAGTCTTAGACTAATTTTGTCATCAACCAATTCCCTAAAAATTGTGCCTTGAATGGAATGGGAACTTAAGAGCTCTTTGATGAGGGTTAGATTTGACTGTAAGTGTTTAATTTTGCAAATGCTATTTTTTTTAGGGTGGCATCTATTGAAAGAGCTGCAGGCTCCTGTAGAGAACATAATTCTTCCCACTTTTTCCTATGAACACAAAAATTTTATGGGTCCATTTTCTAGAAAATTTCCTTAAGCAAAGATCTGGGTTGCACCAAACCAATGGAGTTAGCCAATCAACTTGCCACTCGAGTTCTTCGGAATATTTCATGCTAGAATACTTGAGGATGAAGACAAATTAACTCCATGGTTTAATGAGATTGAGCAAAAGGTTCTTATTTCTCCTAAAGTTGGTAAGATCTTCTTACTATATTCAACTGCATGTAGTGAAAAATTTATCACTATCAGTAAATCTGAGTAAAATTTCCTGTTATTTCCTACTACTCCATTGCAACTTGTTTTTTTATCATTGATTCAATGTGCTTATCTTCTTGTCTATAATACTTTGATTAGTCTACTTTGGATATTTTCCTTGGTTAGGATCAAGAAACTTCCATCTCGTAGAATATAATGACAGGGATTAGTCTAGGAATGGAATCTAAAGAAGAGCTTAAGTAATTTGACATATTGTCCTACGAGTACATTTTGTAGTCTAATCGATCAATTCATATAATGTTATTGGATATAAATACGACCTAACATATAAAATTTAGTCACACATGGCCGCAGGTATTGGTCCTTATGTGGAGGTTGCTTTCTACCACAAAATATCTCGAACATTACTGGTAACAGATGCAATAATTTATGTACCAAAATAGCCACCAAAAACAATCAGCAAAGAGGCGCTTCTAGAAGTAGCTAAGAATGGATTAGAAGTAAGACTATTGAGAAAAGGGAAGAATTTTTCGAATGTATCTATTGTTGAAAATAAAGAAACACAGCAAAAGGGTAAGTTAGATGACCCAAAATCTAAATAGGAAGACAATCAAAAGTATTTTCTCATAACATATTTCTCTTTTCTTCTCTTTTTCCACACTGCTCTGCTTCAGAGTCATTGCCTTTGTGTTTCACATGTTCTTTTCCAATTTCTATGTGAAATTGATAAACAGTAGTTTCCAAAGTCCAAATGTATTTCGCATCTTTTAATTCCATCATAAGAATGTAAAAAGTGCTCATCTGTACTTCTGATATCTTTTGAAGGCCATCTAATGAGTATCTCATTTGTATGTCTTTTAAGTTCATTAACCACACAATGACTGATTACATGAAGAAAAAAAATTCAAAAGGATCTCACTTTTGAAGCAATCTCCACATGTCAAAAATGATTGCTTAGCAAACTAATAGCTGGAATGCCCAAAAGCTGAAAGGTTGTTCTTCAACTCAAGTCAAATGTAGTCCTTTCTGGAGCTGCAAGCTGGAGGGAATCCCTTCACTTTGTTTCGTCTCTAGCCAAAATCATTGCTTTGAAATGAGAAAATACTATATGGAAGGTCACTTAGAGGCAAGAAAAAGAGTAGCCCAATACCAGTACCGATTTCTTCTTTAAGTTGTATTAAGGAACCTGAACATTGAAAAGGTGGACAACAACTTTTTGAGATACGGGTATAAAATAAGACACATTGTGAATGGAATCCATTAGTCTACAATACTGACATAATCTCTTAAGGGAGGAATCAATATAGGTTCTGTAGAATACTATTGCAAAACATATGCATTCTCATCACTTTCTTCCTGAAACTGTCTTCTTCACTGCACCTACAGATACTAGGAACTCATCAAGTAAAGACAATGTTTTCATGTCATATGGAGGAAAGTAGCTAGCAACCATCCCTAAGATGGTGCTTAGAGATAAAGAGAAAATAGGTCCCACATTCGACTTCTCACCCAAAAGATCATTTAGAAATGCAAATGCAACCTTGAAATCTGATGGACCAGCAAATACATGTGCAGCATAGTGAGCTAGAATGATTCTCTTAAAAGTCCAATCAGCAACAATGCGATCAACCCAATATTTTACCTGCAAAGTTAATCCACCAATGTATATCATTTGATTTTGATCCAGGAAGAATATCATCATTTAACCAACTTAGAGAGACTAGCAGTTACTCATAGAGATGATCAGTTAGGTAATTGTATTTTTTTTAATAAAAAGAGACAGGAAAATGGTGGTTATTTTTATAAATTGTGTGCACTCTAGACAAAAAAAAGATACAAATAGGATACTTTTTAAATATATGAAGGCCATCTCATAAGGTCTGGAAAGTGATTAAAAGAACATGCCTGCTTCCTAATCAGCAATTCCACCATCTAAAAAACTCAAAACTAGGCATTGTAGCAGGAGATGATCACACAGTTCTTCATTTCCATGACAAAAAAGACTAAGAATGATAAGTAAAAAGAATATCCTATATTTACTTCTAATGCAAAGCTGGAAACTGTCATGGGACTAGTAATTTCTATAAATTATCTTACTATTTGTGTCCCTTTGAAAACTTGAACCCTGGGCACACTTGGGAAAACTTCCAAGATTCTTGAACTTGTTAAGTATTCTGCTACAATCACATTATATCTATTTAGGGTTTATAATTTTATTTATTCTAGTTCATGATAGAATATGATTGATGGAATCTGAGGCAACTTTTATAGTTAATGTTCTAGGGATGCATCTAATCACATAATTGGGGCATTGTTAAATATATGTTAACGTCAAATTTTCTTTTGGAGAAAAGGTATAGACTCTGCAAGAATAAAAACTTGGTGGTTTAATAGTAATTTATCTAAATAATAAATTTTATATTGGCTTTGGTTTGTATTTACTAGTTTTCCATTCAACATCGTTGTTTAACAGCCTTTCCTATATATATTCCACAAGCCCTGGTACTATTTTCCTTTTCGATGGTTTGGTTGATGAATGAAATGTTTCATAAGAGTCATAGGCATCTAACGATGTCTTTTTTTAATCTTTCTATCTAAATCTTCCTGATTATGACAATATTCATGCTTACAATTTGGTTCTACACAATTTAGATGAACCTATAATACTAGTGAGAAATATTCCATTTCTTGTGTATTTGGTTACATTATTGTGTCGACAATTTCTAACAGCAATTACTTTGTATGTAGGAGAGTGATAGTTTCTCTATAGATTCAGAGGCTAGACGTAGAGAAGCACATTTCAGGAGCATATACATTTATCATCTAGATATTTTTTTTCCTTGTTACATTTTATCAACATCTTGTTTCAAGCGTCTTCTTCTTTCATGGATGACAATACCAATAAAAAAAACTACACCTCTTATCGGTTCTGGTAGCAGGCTATTTTTTCTTCTTTCAAGAGATCCAAATAATCATCCAAGGAGGAGTCACTCGTTTGTTGGGACAGGTGGTACAAGTGTGACTGCTACTAATAATGATTATATTGAATATCGATAGCAGGGGAAATATTCCAGGGGTAGTTTTCATCCCACAAGAAGCAAGTCAATGTTGTAAAAATCATCTCCAATATGCCTTGAATTGGATTCTTTGAATTCATTAAGCTCAAGGAAGACATGCCGAATGCAGCAAAGTCCTATTACTTTAGGGCAATGGAACTCAGCACAAAACTCATCTATTAGGTTGGCTCAGTTGCGATCCAATATTCCAACGTTCCAAAGAGGAATTACATATAGACCAGGCAGTAGCTATAGGTTGGGCCTATCAGAAACATCCAACTTGGCAGGTTCTAAAAGACAGATGAATTTTGTTTTTCTTCGAGAGGCAGCAAGTATTTCCCAAAGCAACCAGCTTTTGAGTATTAAATCAAGTGTAGAAAATCCAAAGCCTGAGGTACTATCTGGCAGAATCTTGAATGGGGACCAAAATGGTGGTAGCTTGGATGAACTCAATGAAATCAGCAGATTGTCAGATTTAGTGCAAAAGAATGGGAGGCATTATGTTCAAACTAGCATGGAGAATGAGGGGTCCAGTCATTTTGGAGTTGGATTTTCTTTGTATCCTATGGAAACCATGCTTATCAATCATTCATATAGGACACGTATTGATTAAGGAACTAGATATGTTGAGACCAGCTATGATGACATTTCCCATGTTGTTGTTGATAAAATGGTTGAAGATTTGAGCGAACCAGTTGGTGCTTCTAATAGTAATTATCTATTTCATTCAAGTGTAAATCAAATGACCCAATAGAAAGTAAGTTTGAATAGTAAAGTGGCAGACTTTAGCAACAAATATCCTATAGGTCAGGGGGAGGTAGTGAATGTTTCAAGGTCTCCAAGATTTAAGTGTAAGAGTTCCATATCATGAACTACAAGCCAATTCGTTAACCAAAGTTGTTCTTAAGATTTGTATGTAGGTTATGTATCAATAGACATTTATAATGGCCAGTCCTCAGTAGAAGCTAGTACAAGTACTAACATGCACATTTCTAGCAGTTCTGGGCAGACATTAGTGTCTGATTCACCACCATCTAGTTTTTCTTCAGATATTGGCCATAAGTCAGAGAATCCATGGAATGGGATGCCTAATCATACCAGGAGTACTATTGGTGTACAAGAGACACATGGAGTGCGAAGGTTGGATGAAATATCATTGTCAAACAATACAAGCGTGTTTTTATCTCAGAGGAGCATGCACAATGGGGTTTCCTTACTTACATATCATCAGAACTTGTTGGATATAATTTTACCTCCTCAAGGTTTCAGGAGGCCAATTACTACAATGGAATCTGCTACATGGTGTTCTGTTGAACTAATTGGAGGGGAAACTGATTTGGAATTAGAACTTCTAGATCCTAATAATGACATTGTTTTACGTGTAATCAATCGGGTTTCAATGCCTTTCAATAGACATGTAGGTTGTTTTTTTTGTTTGTTTAGATTTATTTTCGTTCACTGATCACATAGATCTACTTGGGAAAAAATTACTACATCACTCCCTTGGTTGTTGATCATTGTGAATGAGGATACCACAGGCTGTAGTACCCTCCAACAGATAAACCTCTTATGCTCAACATATCTGATGCAAACAAAATTGTCTTACATCTTTCAACACAACTAAGGGTTTATAATTTTGGTTCTGAAGTAAATGAGGTATGCATGTATGTATTTGTGTATATATTTACATATTTATTGATTATCCAATTCCTTTGTTCGTTTCCAAGTGCAGGTTGCTTCTCACTTGTTTCGCTGGACCAAAGTAATGCCGTATGCAGATTATTATGAGCATGCTTTGACAAATGGTGTTCTCAACATCCAAAGATGTAATGAGCCTGGGATCATGATTTATATGCTTCCCCAAGAAGCTGTAAGTTCTAAGGTCGTTACCTATCATGGTTGGGGTGCAAAATATGATTCATTCTAGTGTTGTTATGGTACAGGTAATATTTTGTAACTATAGTCAAGTGGCTAGTTGAATTTGTAAATCCTTTCTGTTGTAGTGCACTCGAATTTATCTCTAGTTAGTGAAGTCTAGTAATCCAAACACCTACATTGACAATTCCAATTATTTGATAGTTATAATTAAGCATGATTGTTGTAATTTAATGTAGTAAACTGAATTGTACCATTGCACTTAGTTGTACTTAAAATATACCATTGCACAATGGTTTTTTATTTCTCATACATCAAATAACTACATGAAAGATAATACGTTAATGTTTTTTGAATCCTGATTGTTTTGGATTCTTAATTTTAATTTGTTAGATTAGATTTTCCTATTTTGCACATGAACTTGGTTATTGTTGTTAGCTATTGAACATTATAAATAATTTGCTTCATTGTTTTTCTACTTTACAGTTCATTGTTTTTCTATTGATATTTTTTAATTGGATTTTGCAAGATTGAACTTAACTAAGTGGGCCATTGAGTATGAAGATCCTGTTGCTGAGGCTTTGCCATTGAGTATGAAGAGCCTATTGTTGAGGCTTTCAATCTGCTAAGTATGGGTTAATTGAAGCTGATGCAGGATCTAAGTATGGCTTAGCGTCCAAGTACAAGTGGGATGGTTTAGCCATTCTAATATTTTGAAAATTCATCGATGTACTAGATGGTTTTCATGTAAATTTATATGGAGAGAGCTTTTGAAAAAACTCATATTTATTGTAATACTTTACATTTCATATAATATAATCTATGCAGTTTAAAACTTATATGGTTGTACTTTATATTATTTATAAGTGTTGTAATTAACTAATTAATGTGACGTTGCATAATTCACACGTGTATTAGATGATGAGAAATAATGTATGATTATTTTTTTAATTTAAATATAATATTATATTAAAAATTTATATTGATTAATAATGGACACCATTAAAACTACTAAAATATAATAACCACACATAAAACGACTAAAAATGACTAAATTAGTGACCAATAAATGAGATTAGTGACCAATAAATGAGATTAATGACCAAAATTGGCATATAAAATGACAAAACATTGAGAGATACATGACCAAACAATGAAATATAAATGAACAAAAAAAGACCAAAATTCGCATATCAATGATCAAAAAGTAGTTTTGGTGGCTAAATTACAGTCTTTTATTACATGACCAAATTTGGTCATATTCTAGTTTGTCATGTGGTCATTAATTTGGTCATATATTTGGTCATTGATTCAAACATATAACCAAATTAATGACCAAATGACAAGCTATAAATAACCAACGGACAAGCTATAAATGACCAAAATAAAAATAACCAATTTTGGTCACGTAATAAAAGAACGTAAATTAGCCACCAGTGATTGCCAAACTAAAAGTGGTCATTGATATGCGTATTTTGGTCATTTTTTGGTCACTAATATTTCATTTTCCACAGTAGTGTTTCACACTACATTGAGCTTATCTTAACCTGTAAAAAACAACGCATTTACATACATAACCTAATAAACTATACCAATACCGACAAATATATAATATAAGTTAGTATCTTCTTCACTTTTGGTGAACCCAATTCTCAAAAAACACCCATTGATCTTGGGATACATTACTCTTTGTTCTTTTTTTTTTGTTCATGCATCTCTATTTTTAGTTTGAAAATATGAAATCTATTCCCAATGGTGTCTTAACATTCATATAATGTATCCTCCATCACATAATGCAAACTAAATACATAACTACTTTAAAGAAAGTGTACCTGATGATTCAAGAAAAAGTCCCCTTGCAGTCCACTCCTTGTTTATGGTAGAACCCTCTCTTTACAAACCTTGCTTTGTACTTCTCCATACTTACATATACTACATGATTGATATTGTATATCCACCTAGAAATAACTTTGATTTCCCCTCAATTCTTGTAATTATGTACTATACATTATTCTTCATGATGGAGGTGTACTCCTCCACCATAGTGTCCCTTCAAAATAGTTGGTTCATTTCCTATTGAAAACTGAAAGGTTATGGATCCATGATGTTGCTCACCAATGCTATGTTCTTTGGAAATTCCTTCAAATGAATTCTCTCACTAAATGTTCTCCTAGGAGTCTCAACATGCCCCTAAGCATTGTTCAATGTTTGAGTGAATTATTGAGGTCTCTTGATAGAACTAGTAGGAGTTGGTGGAGTTTCCTCTACACTATTTGAAGCCTACTGCCTCAAACTGAAGTCAATGGAAACCTTGGATTAACCTATATAAATCATCATTCCTCATCCTATATCATTGGTATAGGATCGTGAGACTTCCTATATGAAAATTATTAATCAATATTTGCATCCTTATAAGAAACAAAGAAAACCTTACTCCTAGAAGGCTTCAACTTGGTCCTCTTCTATACTACCACATGGTTATAAACTGGAAAAATAAAGGAAAAATAATGAGTCACCTCTATCTTCACACTAGTAATGCCTCCTCTAGTGTCTTGTCCATCAACATCTTGTGAGGGAATCTAATTTAAATGTAAGCTACAATGTTTTATGCTTATTCCCAAATGAACATTAATATTTCCTAGTCTTGCATCATGGACTTAAATACCATGTGATGGATTGTATCCTCCATTCTTTAATCCCATTATACTATTGGTTGTATGGAGAAGTCAACTCCTATTGATTCATTCATCCTTGAAGAATATTGCAAACTCCTTGGAGGTATACTCACACCCATTGTTTGATATCAAAATTTTAATATTCTTCCTTGTTTGGTTTTCAACAAGAGATTTAAAATCCTAAAACCTACTAAAGATTTAATCTTCGATATTTAGGAATTAAATCCAAGTTTTGCAAGAGAATTTTTCAATCAAGGAATAATAGTACATGTTTCTTAAGATTAATGCTACTAATGTTGATCCACATACATCCAAATGCACTATTTCTAGAATCTCTTTAGAGCTATGATCACTTATTGGGAAATTATACTTGGTATGACTACCAAACATGGACCCTTTGTACACTCCCTACTAATCAATTATAAAATTTTCTAGACTTGAACTATCTCCCTTGGAGTAGGAAGTGCACTATTATGTAGGTGCCCCATCCCCTTGTGCCAAAACTAACACAAGTTGTCTATGTTATTAACTAATTCACCTTGTAACTTGCATACACTTCCTTCCACAACCTCAATCATCTGTGCTGATTTTGGGATAGACTTATTTAATATTATAAGGAATTGTTGATTCTTGTAATCTAATACAAATCCCTTATCTTCCATAACCAAAATTGAAAGGATTTTTTTCCTAATACCTATACAAACAACACATCATGAAAATATAAAGAATTACTTGACCAGAGTTGTAAGGGAATGGTACCAGATCCTACTAATGGATACTATCACCAAGCTCAAATTGAATTCCTGATTTGCTATTATTTAGACCTAAAAATAAATCCTAGGATGATTTTATATGCTATATTATCCATTATCCACATACCAATCATTCCTCAAAGTTGTGTTGGTAGAAAGACAAGATACCATCAATAAATATTTCTCAAAATTGGCGGAAAAAATAATTCGTATGAGTTTCGTTAGGGGCTTATACCTGATTCTATTGCTACTTTAATTTACTCTTCCTCTTGTCTATACACATTATTACATAATGTATATAGTTTTTACATATGAAGCACTTGGTTTTACTCAATTCCTTCTTCCCACACTACAAGGTTGACTCCACACTCTTTCCCTTAACCATTGTTAGGTACTTAACCTTTTCCCTTCTTCATTTGATAAAACAGGGCATGGTCACTACCACCTCCCTTATTTCTTCCCTTTTACTCCATCCTAGTCTCCTCTTGGATACAATCATCCCATAGACTCTCAAAGGAGGGAATATTCTATTGAGAAAAAACGCTCTAGAAAAATGTTTCTCATTGATACGATAACCCATTTAATGTCTGATTCACTAGTTCTTTGTCTTAAATGTTTTCCTTAGCTTCTACTAGTTCATCACTAATCTACATTACCTTCATCAAGTCCTTGGAAAATTTGTTTCTTTTTCTGGTCATATCTATATATCTATTTCTGTTATGAAATATCATCTTCATGTTTATGTTCTCACTCTGGTAATGGTTAATCAGGGTATCAAACATATCCTTCATTATATTATTCTTATATATGTGAGGGATAAAATGATCTTTCATAGCATCAATTATTATTCACTTACATTTTTACTTCTCTCTTATTTCGAAATGTGAAATCCTATAGATATCTCGACTGAGTTACTACAGTTTTTTACGATATCCCAAAGATTATTCTCTTCTAATAGGAGAGTTATCCCAATTTTCCATCATAAGAAATTCTAGGAACCTTCCAACCTATCCTCAAACCTAAGGCTATTTGATTACATATTTTATCTCTAACACACAAACTCCCAATTTGGATAGCTAAGTAATCATTACCTTTAAGATCCTCTAGCCATTGGTCTTGGTTCCTAATAGTTGGTTTTGAAAGTTGACGACTATTCTAATTTCTTTAGATATTCAATCAGAGAATCTCTAATACCATGTGATAACTCCAATATCTATTTGATGGGAGTGCTTATGTTATCAAACAAGTTTGTTATTTAATTGCATAAATGCAATTCTTCACATAAAAACAATAACACAATAGATGGAAAGTAAAGAGAAAAAGTGTAAAAAAATTACATAGATACATAGGGAACTTTTCCTTCAAATTAACTTATCATCAAATAATCAAATATTACAAGGAAACATCAAGAAATACTTAGAACCCGTAGCTACATAGTATGCAAAAGAAGCCTAACTTGAAGTGTACCACCTTCCTAAGATATCTATGACTTGCATGAAAAATGAGGAACACAAGTTATATGGTCTTGTGTGGAATTTGTACAACACTATAGGGATCTATCTATATAATTTTATGGAATGCACTATATGGACTTATCCATATGATTTTACATATTGTATGCATATGTATGGATATCTCTATACAATTGTACTAATCTGCCATTATATGGCCCTTTTTCAATATGCTTCAATGTTGGTCAATCCTCTTCCTAATGTCTTTTCTTTCTCTCCTCTTTCGATCATTGTGCATGTCTAAGAAAAATTGTGTCTAAACTCTCCATATTGAACTATCTTTATAGCTAAGTTGAAACCCTAATATCTTAGGGAGAATACTGTTACGATTAACCCTAATATAAATACTTAATGTACTAAATACACTTTATTTGACTCAAAAACTAAATTTAAGACTCTTCAATTTTTACAAAAGTGAATTACAAAATAGAATTATCTCAAACAGTTTATATCATGTTCACAGTGAACCCTAGAAAAAATTCCTTTCCAAGCTACATTCTTCAACACTATTGACATATTAGACCACCAAAAATAAGCTCAGAAAACACACCTCATTCGGCTTAGTATATGGCCAAGTAGTGATTGTTGTAGATATTATAGTACCAAGTTTGATCATTGAACATGAAATGAAAATTTCCAATGAATATGCTATCCAAAGTTGACTTGTAGAATTGATTGAACTTGAGGAGGATAGATTATTACCATACTACCATCAAGAGGTATATAAGTCATGACAAAAGATGTGGAACGATCAACACATTGAACACAAGGCCTTTGAAAAAGTATACTTGGCACTACACTACAACAAAAAGTACTTTAGACACCCTATAAAGATGCAAATGCATTAGTTGGGCCCATTCATTGTTACATAAATTTGGGAATTTGGAGGAGTAAGATTGGCCCAACTAGGTGGGACAATTCAAGAAGAATGGATGAACAATGCTTGCTTGAATATATTAAAACCTCCTTAAAGTTAAGTTGTGATTTTCCTAAAAATGATTTGGACAATATTTTGTTTCGTTTGATTAAGTTAATATGGTTCAATCCTATGAATAAGCCAAAAATTAGTCTCATCAATAGTAAAGTTTGGTAGGGTTTGAGATTATTAGTAACTTTAGTATCCATGTTTCTTCAAGTGTTCTCTAAATGAAAACCATTGCATTTGTGTTTGAGGTTCAAATTGTGATTTTCATCAAGAGTGCATAGGATTGAACCCGACGTATGAGTTGTGCCAAGAAAAAATAGGGGTCTTTCCAGACTAGGAATTGTGTCAAGTTAAGAGGTCATACTATAACAATGCAAAATTATTTAGAAATCATCTCCAACTGCATTGGGAAATCCCTACTTGTTTATTCGATGAATGTGTGTGTATTTAATACTCACACCAAGTCATAAAATCCAAAGTGATGGACAACTAGGGTAAAAAGGTTGAATTATAGGGGTCAAATTAGCACCCAGGTGTGTTATGTCACCCTATCATTTGGATTTAGTTGGTCCCATAATGTCTTTCAATAATTATGGTTTATTACGAGTAAATGAAAATATAAAATATCATGATTACCACATGATCCAAGGGCCTTTTCAAAAAAAAAATTATTCCCCTTTGAATTTATGAAGAGTATAATTATTGAATGAATTTATGACAACTATATATCTATTACACATCATCCAAATTGTTTAAGTATAAAAACCAAATTGTATAGCCATTGTGTAGATCATCTAGAGTAACAAATACAAAAGAAAAAGAGAACTATTTTAGATCTAGTATATTCGCAATGCATAAAAGACAAGACCAACAAGTCAAACTCCAAAAATTTATTAATGATTTTCCACTAGTATGCACTTGAATAAATAGATAAGAAAAGAAAATGGGGAAATTAAATATTGGAGTGATTCCAAAAGGAAAATAGGCCAATGTGGATGACCTATTGACCCCTAATTTCTGTAGAGGGGTAAATTCAATGGGAATATAGAGTAGAACCCTATTATGGAATACAAATGTGAAAATGTAGAGAAGCTCTCATACCTACAATTTCATCATTAATAAACATGCTCCATGTTCCCACTATAAGAACCTAGATACTTGTATAGATGTTCATAAAAAATTTATCAAGCATAGTGCACTAGGGAAAGCTATTTCTAGATAAACCATATCCTTTCATGCTTGATATAGTTTGAGATCTTATTGTTCTCTATATGGATTTCCTAGTAGCACAAAATTTCAATAGAAAATAGGGATAAGAGGATAGGGGAAGAGGATTTGTACATGTTATATGGGATGCACTGAGGAAACAACGGGGAAGACACTAACCCCATTAATTCACTTGTAGTTATAATGGTGACAAAAATAATTCAATGCCAAGTATTCTACAAAAAAACGAAGGGAGTGTGAAAATTGGATGCACTATTAGTGGTAGAGGCATGTGGATATGGTAGGAGGTTAAAACGGTGATAATTATTTTTGAATGACTTCATTGGGGCCAATGAAAATACTCCCTCATTCAACCATATATATTTCTTCATTGCCTTTGTAAAAATCAACTGGGAAGAATCTAAGGGATGGAAACCCCTAACACTCAAGAAGGGACTAGTGTCAGTGGTGTTTTCACCCTGGAGTGATAGAAAGCATACATACCATATACAATTGAATGATAAAGTATTCACAACCTAGTATACAACCATGGTGAGAGAAACAAAACAAGAACATTGGTTCCCTAGCAAGATAGTCAAGCACTACCTCAAGTGGTTTAAATTTGAGTCTAGCCAAGAAAACATCTACATAAATCCAATCATAGAAGGGTCAATCAAATAAAAGTCAATCCATGTACTTACATTCTAATTACTAAGGATATTATAGAATACATACACAACTAGCTAGGTATTAATGCAATGATCACATATGGAAGTGAGTTATTCCTTTTTCAAAAGAATAACTACAGGAAGGGGAAGAGGAATTAAATAAAGTTCCAATCATTTGTTAGTTATTTCCATTGTTTCCATATTCATAGGAACATATGAAAAGGAAATAGGTGAAAATTGAATAATAATATATAGAATTGGTCAAATAGGAACAATATTAGCTAACACCTCCTCACAAGTACCTACGATGAAATCACCAGAAATGGCAACAATGAATAAATATGCTTGGATGGTGGAGGAAGACATGAAAGGAGTGGGAAAATTGGTAGAAATTTCCATGGTCCCTATCACAAAAGATCCCATAAACCACTCATTGTAGGAAGCAACTAACTTGGTACAAAGGCACAAGATATTTAGCAGGAACCACTAGTAAGTACCCAATCTGTACATTTAAGTATTTTTATCTCTTAGAGCATGACCTCCAAACAAATTGTAACAATTTGCATCACCCAACAAGACCAACCTACACCACCACCATCATTGATTGATACTGATATGGACCCTTAAGATTCAACTGGGGAACAATAGAAAATTAGACAAGGACATGAGGAAGAGATCCAGTCTCAATTTGGTGGAAGTGGTATAATAGGTAAAGAACAAGGGGGATAGGATAGCCTAGACCATGTAGTACTATTAGCTACAAGTGAGGAGGACTAGGAATCCACGAAATACCCAAATATTAGGGTGAATAATAGTGAAATGAATAAAAAGAAGTAAAGAAGGAAGAGAAAGAAGATAAAAAGCAATAGCTAGAACAATAACATCTGCAACAACCCATGGACAACAAAATGGATGAGATACCATGAAATAATTGTGCCACCCAAGTTCAAGAATACCCTTCCACCTACATTATAAATAATCATTTTGACCCCACCACCATAAGACATTTGATTTCAAGGTTGGTGCAAGATAGACATTACTAGTGCATTGTTATGTAGTAATGGAAAAATAACTTTGACATCATGTAATATATTATTATAGATGTTCAAGAAAAAATACATAATGTCGTCATTAACCTCAATGGTGTAATGGAACAAGACCCCATCAAAGTGACTAATAGGCCCAACACCACTAAAACAATTACTATGTAACAATTGTCTATAATATATACTATCATATAGTGAAACTATGCTTGTAGGAATCCCATCCATTAGACATCACCTAGGTGCCCACAAATGACTTAATCTACAAACATTTCATCTCAAGAAATGAAATTAATGACATGTTTTAATAAGAAGAGAGGGATTGGACCCAATTAATAATAGAGAATAAAAACCTACAATTTCAATTGGACTATACCATAGAAGAAGTAGTTGGATTGCATAGAAAAAAGGTCACCCTTGAAGGTTGAGTGGAAGTAGTTCACAACCAACTCATCTATATATGTCCAACTCTATATAATAACCCCATTGTGACCCCTAGAATTTATTGGGTTTATATGTGAATATTGTGTATATGCGATGTATAAATCCTAGCATGTACTTGCTCAAGGCCAAGGCCCCGCTAGTGAATACTTGGAAATTAAATGAAAGTATTTTATATTTTGCTAGCCATATGCTAGTAAGCCATGGAAAATTGTATATGCATGTAAATATTTTTAATACAAATAAAAATGCCAAGAGATGGCTATGGAAGAAACTAAAATGAGGGGGCCATGTGTATCCATAGTGTGTTGTAGGATTGAACCCTGTGTTTACAAATGTCACCTTGAGGATGCATATTGACTCCCTTGTTGTTCTTTAACCCTATTATAAGAGGGTAGTTGGGAAATCAGCTCATGAATTTAATGGAGATTGGGAAAACCCATAATTTGTATGGTTGAGTATGGGCATGGTTTACTTAATACAGAAGTCAATTCCTTCATAGGAATTTTATTTCCATCGTTTACTTTCCATTGCAGAACTATGAGACATCAATTCCTATCATTTTTTGCTTTCCCGACAGTGGAAATTGCAAAAATCGTAATCATGAAAGAAGTCATGTTTTAAAGTACCAAAAATGCCCTAAAATTCATGCGGGAAGTGAAAACCAGTGGGGTATCTATAGATATAAACCATGGGGAAAATTTGATAGTGTCAAATACCCAAAAAATGTGTGGGAAGACCTAATTTTAGAGTCTTGGAAGCTGAATTTCGTGATTGAAAATCACATGGCTAGAATAAGTAAATCCAAGAGTGGATTGAATTTAAAAGAGAGATCGAAGTTCAGAAGTGCTTGATAAACCCATTGAAACGAAAAATATTTAAATATTTAGCATCTTGGACATTTCTATGCCCACCCTAAAGAGCATTGGAGGGAAGGGGCACCTGAGGGACTCTGTAATAGAGAAGAGGATCTTATGGCTAGAAGAAGAATATTCAAGAGTGAATTTAATTTTAAAAGAGATATTGGAGGTCGAAAGTGCTTGATAAACCCAATGAAAGGAAAAATATCTAAAGATTTAGCATCTTAGACCTTTCTATTCCCACCCTGAAGAGCAATGGAGGGCAGGTCTCCCGAGGGACTATGTAATAGAGAAGAGGATATTTCTTTTGTTGGGTGTGGTAGGTAATGTGGGTGACAAGGATGGTTGAGATCAATTGAGATTCTTGTAGCTCTATGGTTTAGCTCAATGGATTAGCAGTCTCCTTCCCTATCTCTCTACATGCTTGACAAACCTAGTTGTGCATTGGCTTAGCATGAGCAATTGTTTCTATGGTTGTGAGTGAGCCTCATAATTTCCTCCTTAGTGGATACATATCCCATGTCGAGGGTGGTCTTTGAATTCTAAAAGAATATAGGATGGGAAGAGACCTATGGTTGGGTGGAACTTTTCTCTTCCATATCCAATTTCTCTGGCAATTTCAATTAAAGATAATAGTTTACGGTTGTCTCTGTTTATGCCAATTTTATGTATTATGAATTATTGTTCATTGTGCTAAATTGAATGATCTAAACCATCATGAATTTTTCAATTAGATCCCTATAAATAACATGAAAATGATTTTATTGTGTGCATGGTTTTATTGTTATGCATGTTATGAACCTACTAGTGATTTCATGATGTGGGTGTGAACTAATAGAGTTTAATTTCGATGTGTATGTTTAATACGATTTTGGCCACTCATTTAGTTTTTATGAAATTTTTAATATGGCCTTGAGGGTGAAATTTTATCAATCCCACAATCACTCATGTTCCCTCATGGTCAGATAGATGGGAGGGGACATAACACTATCAAAGAAGAGGATGCACAAATTGATAATATACAAGTCAATACTCCCCTACCATATATTTTCGACCAAGTACAACATGAGGTTAGCAAATAAAGAAGGAAAAATAGAATCTTAAGGAGATTTATGACTCCAAATGCTTGAAAAAACAATATAATATGGCATAAATATTGCAATGTTTGGAAGGTTCATCCTCACCTAAATCATCATCTTTCTCTTTAAAATCCCCGCTTAGAGGAAAATCATCATCGGTGGAATCAAAATCATTGCTTGGAGGAAAATTGTCTTCACAATTATTATTTCCTTCATCCTAACCAAAATCATCATCTATCCCATTAAAATTCTCTCTTGTAGGAAAATCATCATTAGTTCCCTCAAAGTCATTGCTTGGAGGAAAATCATCTTCACAATTATTGGTGCCTTCATCCCCACCAAAATTATCATTTGTCCCATCAAAATCCTCACTAGGAGTAAAACAATCATTGGTGCCATCAAAATCATCACTTGGAGGAAAATCATCTTCACCGTTATTGGTGCCTTCATCCTCACCAAAATCGTCATTTTTCCCATCAAAATCTTTACTTGGAGTAAAATCATCATCGATGCCATCAAAATCCTTGCTTGGAGGAAAATCATCTTCAGGTCCATTGTTGTTTCCTTCATCCTCACCAAAATAATCTTTTGACCTATTAAAATACTTTCTTGGAGGAAAATCATCATCGGTGCCATCAAAATTATTGCTTCAAGGAGAAACACTATCAGTCCCATTGAAATCCTCACTTGGAGGGAAATCATCATCAGTTCCAATAAAATCCTCTCTTGGAGGAAAATCAGATACACCATTATTGATGGCCTCATCCTCACCAAAATCATCGTCGGTCCCATCAAAATCCTCACTTCGAGGAAATTCAACTTTGGTGCCTTGAAAATCCTCGCTTGGAGGGAAACCTTGGCTAAGAGGAAAATCATCGTTGGTGCCTTGAAAATCCTCGCTTGGAGGAAAATTGTCATCAACTTTCTCAATGCCTTCAAATATCCACTTAGGGGATGGTATTCATCATCATCTTTACTACCTTTAAAATCCTTGCTAGGAGGAAAATCATCATCATTGCCTCTCAAATCCTCACTCGAAGGAAAACTTCCACTAGTTTCAAAAATTGAGATAATTTAAGATGAGTCCATGACTTTTCACTAAAATATATAATGGTGCATATCCCACTCTCCTCACGCAAGAAGTAGAATGGTGCAGTTTTCAACCTCCAACAATCATATAGTTAAAAGAAATATTTTTCCCCTCAAAAACATTCCCTCCAAAATTTCCCCACAAAAAATTTCGTCCAAGATTTTGCTACAAAAACAAATCACACATTTGTAATTCATTAATAAAATTAATTAAGGAAGAGAAAATGACAATTATTGGTTTCTGAAAGAAAAATATCAAGGGACACAAATAGTATTCATTTATATTGTGTGAAATTTGGTTATCTAGAAAACAATTATCACTCATTAGAATTATTGTGAGATATGTGTTTGGTGCCACGTAAAGACTTTGTTTATTCACTAGTGAAACAAGCTAAGACCTATGTCAAAATATGATATTGTTTGAAGGTTTCAAACTATAAAATCGACGAAATTTTCACTGAATTTTGTGTGGGATTCGTGCACGATATTGAGCGCAAGAGTGTAAGCTTCTATATTTTTGTATGTTTTTTATTTTTTTTTAATTTGGAAGATATGACAATGTAATAGTTTTAAAACAACAATGTTTTATTTTGTGGAATTTTTCCATGCAACTTTCTCATATTCTAAATGGAATTTATTCTATTGAAGAAAACCCTTTGGATGTCATCAATGGTACTCTTTAGAAGGGAGAAACACCAAATAAGAAACTATTGCAAAATGTATAAACTAAAGAATTACAAACACAGAAAGGAAAGGAAATCCAAAAATCAACCGAAGTACCTAAGAAGGTTACATTTAAAAAAAATCTCTCCCAACTGAACTTGATCAACAAATTGTTGATGATGAGGATGTTACTTCTTCTAGTAAGAGTAAGAAACACTCTTCTAAAAAAAATATGGGTGAGGGTGCTTTCATCCCTGATAAATAAGTTGTTCATTTAGATACACTAACTTCAACAGGTAAAAGGAGGATACAAGATTTTGAATCCAATGTTAGCACTGAAAATCAAAGTGAAATTTATGGGGATAGTTTGGAAATCATCACTCGAGATGGTGATCTAGATGATGGTGTTGTTAAGACAACACAAAATTCCATTCGGGATCGATTGTGGAGGGATAAGTTGGTTCATAATGGGAATACATTTGATTTAAATGTTAATCAACTTTATATACCAACGAAGGTCAAGAGAAGTATCAAATTAGGAAATCGCATCGTTTGCATGTTCATAACTTGAAAGCATTAATGAGGCTCAATCCTTATGCACATGTGGTTAACTACCTAGTTCTTGTTGACCCGAAAGATGTTTATGTTAGAGATGCGTTTGATGAATAAAGGTGTTTTGATTACAACTACTATGTTTTGGGGGGAATCATTCTGGAGATACCAGAAGAGAATTGATGCAAGAGTTTCCCGAAAACCCCATTTTTAAAACAGTCAAATGCATCATTTATGTTGGTTTAATAGACATGGAAGAAAAACTATTGGCATGGGACCACAACACAGATAGTGACTATGGAACTCATTCAAAGGGTCGGATTTATACACAATGAATTTGAACAAATATGTGGTGGGGATAGATGGAAAGTTGATACATATTTCCGAAAACAATGTTGTATGGAAATAGCTTTCCCTATTAAAGAGGACGGTGTGAAACAAAAAGGTTTGAAAGGAAGTGATGCATTCAGAGTTGTATATAACTATTTCCAATCACTAATACATAATATAAAAATTGCGACAGTTTTCGTTGCTATTTCCACGTTTTGTCGTCTCAATTGCGACAATAATGATTGTGATGTTTTGTGGTACTTATTTCGTCTCTATAACGATGAAATTTCTAAGCCATCGATAAAGAGATGAAAAATTGGCTGCCACATGTCTTCTATACGATGGCCTTGAAATTGATTTTTTTTAATTCATTTTATACGTTTTGTCGCTCTATCGACAAACTTGTCGTCCCTACAACGATGAAAATATGGCCAAAAACTGCAAGTCAAATTTTTGTTTCCACGCACAACCATGGAACACGTTCAACGAACGTTTGTCTCTCTATCGATGAATTATGAAATTTAAATAGAAATTTCTTCCACAGTTTCATCGCTCTATCGAAAAATTTGTCATCCCTAGAACGACGAAAATATGGCCAAAAACTTCCAGACAAAATTTTGTTTCCACGCAAAACCATGGAACACTTTCGATGAATGTTTGTCTCTCTATCGACGAATTCTGGAATTTGAACAGAAATTTCTTCCCTGCAAAACCATGGAAAACCGATCACTTCCAATGAAATATACAAGTTGAATGGTGATTTTTCCATGAAATTTCATCTCTATAGCGACGGTTTTACTGGAAATCCACCCCAGGTTTCAACAGTTTTGCAATACCCATGACGAAAGTTCATCGATATTGAGATGGAACTTGGAGGTTTCAAAAAAAAATTAAAATACCATGGAAAGGCACCTTCCTTTCCACGGTTTTGGATCTTCAATAAGTGCTTGTGAAAAAATACATACTATATTTTTCAAGACAAATAAATGGATAAAATATAACACAGGAAAGGTGATTTATAGAAAAGAAATATATCGGGAAAGTAAGATATGGGAAAAAACATATTGAAGTAAAAGGGGAAAAAATAAATGGGAAGTTCAGGGGGGAGGTCAAAAAGTGTTAACTGACTCTAAAAAATAAGGAATAATGATTTAAAAAGTGCCCAAAAGTACCCAAAGTGGCCCTAAGCACCTAATAATTTCCTCAAAAAATGTTTTCCCATTAGGATGCACAAATTCATAATAATTGGCTAAAATACATAATTAGAGGCTAAAGTGGCACCTCTTAGAGCAGATTCTATGACAAGGTAGGAGGGTACATCTATAAAAATACCATCGATAAAATATGTTGTAAGCACCACAGGGATCGTATAAACATTAACTAAATGATATTCTAGGCACCACTGAGAGATAATTTTTATGATAAGGTAGCGGGGTACATCTATAAAAAATACCATCGATAAAAGACGTAGGTACCACTGGGCTCGGATCAACTGATTGTGATCCAAAATTAGGTTAAGACCACTGGGGCTTAAAGAGCCCACAAGGGCTTGGAAGGATTCCCAAAGAGCTTGGAAGAAGCCTTCAGAGGCCCGTAGATACCTGTGGAAGCTTAAAGAATCCCACAAGTCATAATTAAAGGAAGCCCATGTTCTGAATATGAAGGGATCCCAAGCTTTGAAGACTGAGGAAGCCCGCAGGTGTAAATGAAGCCAGAGAAGATCAAGCCCACAATTTTTGGAAGAGATGAAAATGAAAAACCGATCCTTCTTACGCAACCACCTCAAGCATGGCCAAAATCGATCAAAGTTAGTACCAAATATGCCTGAAAGAAAAAAAAAAAAGTTCCTTAAGTACATGATAGGAAAGAGACGTGTTAATCAACAAAAAATTGACAACATATTTCTATTCTTTTACTATGCATGATCTCATATAACAAAAAATTCGTCATAGATCACCTTTTGGAATTGATCAGAAGCAGGTTGCACAGTTGAGCATGCAATTTGTAGTTTAGAAACCATATCATAATTTCCTTGGAGACACTCCTCGTGAAATATCATCACTTTCTCTGCTACATGTGAAGAGCTACTAGTAATAATTCATCATACTACAAAAAATATAAGGTCAAGTTAGTATCAAATATTCCCATAAGATAAAAACAGTCCCATAAGCACATGATGGGAAAGAGACATGTTAGTCAACAAAAAATTGACAACTTATTTCTATTCTATTACTAGGAATGATCTCATGTTGCAAAAATTCATCATAAATTACCTTTTGGCAATGAGAAGTAGGTTGCACAGTTGAGCATGCAATTTGTATTATAGAAACCATATCATAATTTCCTTGGATACACTTCTCATGTAATAACATCACTTTATCTACTACCTTTGAAGATATAAACATATGAATTTATGGTCCACATATGTGCCATGCAACAACTGAAATTGTATCATCACAGTAGTCAGAACGTGTAAAATAGTGCAACCAATAACCAATGTTAATCATTTAAAGTGCCATTTGGCATATGATTTCCAAATCTCTGTATGTGATATCATAGATATAAAATACTAACTTAATGAAAATTTAGTGCCAAGCTAACCATAATGTTATTATCATTCACTCGATCCGGTATGTAAGCTAGGAAATATAAAATCATCAATTCCTTTACCATCACCCAGCTCTCAATAGCAATAATTAGTACTAAGAAAATCCAAAACAATACTCAGTAAAATAATGTCATAATTATATCATTGTGCATTCAGAGATGTAAGGTTCCAGATCTCAATAAAAAATCAGACTTACATTTACCCAGAAAACTAATGTGAATAGGGCAGAAAAATAATCAAATCAATAAGATATATTTTACAAAATACACCACCATCTAAATAGCTTGAAATACTAACTTGTTTTCTGTTTTGAGTGTGCAGAGAAGGAAGCTAGGGCTTACAAGATCTGCAATAAATATTGCATACCTATGTTTGATAAAGGAGAGGGCTCGGATTGTGAGAGCAGCAAGCCTGTGTTTTTAGGATTTTACACAGAAATTTCTTATACGTGATTTTTATTCTATTTTTCTACTTTACTAAGAAGAATTTTTGTTTTATGTAGAAGGTTGTCTCCTAGTTTGGATGATAGTCTAAAATTAGTTATTTAGTATTGGTTGCATCTCATGTATCTTAATAGAATGAAATAGAATTTAAGGATAAAGATTGAAACACACTTAGGATAAAGAACACATCACAACCCTTACCTTATCATTGTCCTTTCGCTAGTTCCATTCACCCATACAACTTGATAAGAGTTGTCCACGAGATGCATTTCCATCACCAAGACCTGCATAAATCATCAAAGACAGAATTTTTATATGAGTAAATAATATATAAGCAAATAAACAGTCATGTAAATCATACTACAAAGTCCTGTAGAAATCAATGAACCGTGAAATGTTAAATTTATTAACATTTTTTTAAGAAATAGACATGCATTTAAAAATTTACAACCATCTTTAATACATAGTAATAAAAGAGTATTTATACCTATTGATCTCCTCTTTGTTTCGAGAACAGTTTTATATTCTCTACTGAACAGGGCCAACCACGTGAAGGTGGAAGCCCATATGGCCCCTCCCCCTGTCACATCTCTCTCAATTCCCCATACCCAATAAATGATGGTGTTTACATAGAAAACATATAAACATTCATGCATAACTAGGCTAGTCATCAAAACATATAAACAAAAAATAATTGAAGCATAATGAGGTAATTCATATAAACAATGTTTTAGACTAACAACATCGATATACATCCAAATACAAGTCATGAATTTATACATCTACTTTTTCTTTGATTTCTGTTTTTTTGCATTGTAATAACTGACGATAATTGGGGTATTATCATCATCATTTGGTGGAATATCTACAAAAACATGTCCTGCTAGTTTTTGCGTTTCCATGCCCTCATGTATCATACTTCTTGTACTTCATTGAGTAGGGTGTGGAGGCAGTTCTGAAGGGTCGTGAACTACAACAACAGAAATGGGCATATCGATATGTTGAAATATTATTGAAATTAATAGTTCATCATTTTGTTTAAAATTACAATATTTCTCTTTACTTGTCTGGGTAGATGTGACAGTTGGTGTGTTAATTGTTTCTCTACTTGCTAATTCCTCTTGCGGCTCACCCTCCTGAGCTTCATGATCTTCCATTGAAAGAAGAAAATTTATAATTATATGTCAGGAAATAAATATCTATAATCACAGTAGATATTTATATTTCCAAAGCACACATACGAGAATGGCCATTCTGCTCTCCACTATCATGGGAAATGCACACCCCAACATCAACCAGTACGTGCAGAGTAGCGTTGGATTCAATGTTGCAGTTGCACTGTTGCTTAAAAGAAAACATAAATATTTAGTTATGGGTGATATAATCAAAACTGAATATACTTTAATAGAATATTGCAATGATGTCCTTATTCATTTTATTTACCTGCATCTGCGTCATTGGGGAGATTGGAATCTGCCCCAAGATTTTTCGATACTCAATGACACTTTTAAAACCATACTTAAAACCAAGCTTTAGGTCTTCCTCAGTGGAAGCATCTTGGAACGTATTTCCCTTCAATGCTTAACACATAAAATTTCCAATATCAAAAAAAGATATTTGTTCGCTACTTTCAAATAAATATTCCCCACAGTTAATCATTTAATTCTTACGATTCGGTCTCTTAGTTTTCTATAGCCACCCTGGCCCAGTCTATGTTTCCCGTGCTTTTCCACTCTATCCTTGGTTTCTTTGGAGCTGTCTAGTAGCCTATATATGAAAATTTTGAAAAACGTTAGATATCAGAATTCTTGCTTAAAACAAAAAAGAAAAAAATAAATGAGCATATTTCAATAAAAAGATGATATGTGTCGTACCTTTCCTTTCCAGACCGTGGTTGTTTTCCTTGTATTTTTATAAAGTTATTCGTTGCATCCTCTATGAGTTCCTTCCACTCTTTCTCGGGAACCATGGGAGTGCGCTCATGCTTGAGGTCAAGTTGCAATTTATCCCTATATTGGGCCCTGGTATATTTTAAATTCTCGTCGGCTAACTGTGCAACCTCTTTCCTCTTGAATGTATTTCTGATCAAGTTTACCATGTGTTCTATCAATACATATCTCATTTCTCTATCTTGGCTATTCTACCTTGTGCGAATGGTGGGGCCAAACAACTCTAATGCTTTGTCATTCAAATTCCTGTAGAAAACACTGTCCTTCAGAAACGTGTAATCCATTAATTTATAATAATTTCAGCATATGTCCATTTCAATTTCATGATTAAAATGAATAAATTAATTAATAAATACCTGCAATCTTTTGAATCTTGATCGGAACACAAGCATCATCCACCAGAAAGGTGAGATCTAGTGATCTGGTACTCTTAACCCATGCTGCTCTAGGAAAATTTTCCTGGTCATCTATAGTAGGTTCATCTCTAGAGTCATGTGGATTCCTAGGCTCTGTCTCATCATGCTTCGGCATGTCATGCTGATCAAAATCAGTGCCCTCATCAATGCATTCAAGGCCAATCGTATGAGTGTCAAAAATCCTCATGTGTACATTGCTTTGTCGACGTTGTTGCTACATTCGAGCATCACTGCTACCTATACTTGTCTCGGCAGTTTCTCCAGTCACGGGTTGTAAAAACTCCTACAAACAAAAAACTTTACTTTATCAAATGACTTGGAAAAATAGAAAACATAATGTCAAATATGAAATCATGTCATAGCTTAAAAAAATATGTGAATATGCCACTTACCCCATAATATTTTATTAGTTCTTTCAGCTCTTCAATCCTTTCCCTGATCTCCTGTGTCATGGGCCTTACGCGAGCCAAGGAAATAATTTCTATGTTTTCCTTTTTCAGGGCCTTCTTTATAGTATCCATAAGGTCTATGGAATAGTAAATTTCATCCTCAAGCTCCTCATCACCCAAATCAAGTGCACTGGACTAAATTCATCAAACAATAAAATTAAGCAAAATAATTTTAACATCATTCAAACATTGTTATTGTAATGAAATTTAGTTACTATTAAGACCTAACACTTACTTGATGTGGTGTTGTGGTCGGTGACTTCCCAGAGTCACCCCGTACTGATCCACTTCTAGTGGGTGATTTTCCACGATCACCCTGGACCATAGAAGAAGTAGATACCTTTCCACGGTCCCCACCCTGACATGATAAATCAATCAAAAATTCACCATAAGCACAGAAAAATGCGAATGTCAATAGTGGAAATCAAATGCTAACAAAAAAAGTAAAAATATTTTGTTATTATATTTAATACTTACCTGACTGGGCACAGAGTGTGACTTTCCATGGTCACCCTAGACCATGGAAGCAGTAGGTGCCTTTCCACCAGCGCCACCCTGACACATTAAATCAATAAATAAGCGTTATGAAAATAATTGTAACATAATAAAAATGAGATATTGCAATAATATTTATTTTTACCTCAAAATTAGAGGACACACATTCTGTTCCATGAAGACCATGGGCAGCCCCATGCGACAGTGTAATAAGCATGTTGTCACATGGAAATATTTTGGGGTTGGAGTTTCTAGTTATTGTAGTCATATTTAGTTACTATATTTAGTTGAGTCAATAATTGTAACATCAACAAAAATGAGATATTTCAATAATATTTACTTTTACCTCCGATGGAGAAGATCCATGTTCTGCTCCATGGCAATGAGAAGACCCCTGCCATAGTGTAATAAGCATGTTATCATATGGAAATATTCACAATAAGCATGAAAAAAGTGAATGGTAACAGTGGAAATTGAATGTTAACAGAAAAAATCTCAACATTTAGTTATTATATTTAACACTTACCTGATGGGGCACAGAGTGTGACCTTCCATGGTCACCCTGAACCATGGAAGTAGAGGACACACGTTCTGTTCCATGACGACCATGGGCAAACCCCTGCCACAGTGTAATAAGCATGTTGTCACATGGAAATATTCTGGGGTTGGAGTTTCTAGTTATTGTAGTCATATTTAGTTGAGTCAATAATTGTAACATAAACAAAAATGAGATACTGCAATATTATTTACTTTTACGTCCGAAGGAGGAGATACATGTTCTGCTCCATGGGAATGAGCAGACCCCTGCCACAATGTAATAAGCATGTTATCATATGGAAATATTCGCAATAAGCATGACAAAAGCGAATGGTAACAGTGAAAATCGAATGTTAACTAAAAAAATGAAACATTTTGTTATTGATGTCATATTTATTTACTATATTTAACATTTACCTCATGAGGCATAGATTGTGACCTTCCACAGTCACCCTCGACCATGGAAGCAGCATGTGGCTTTCCACTGCTGCAACCTTGACAAAATAAATCAATCAATAAAAGTTGAGTCAATAATTGTAACATAAAAACAATGAGATAAGCATAACAGTGTAATAAGCATGTTATCACATGGAAATATTCATAATATGCACAAAAAAAGCGAATGTCAATGGTGGAAATTGAATGTTTTTTTAACAGAAACTTGAAAGAGATTATATTAAACAGGATGTGCACAACCATTCAGTACAAAAGATAGCAACTTACACATTCTGATTGTTCTGAAGAAAAAGCAAAAAAACTTGGCCATATAGAAGACCTTAACAAACCAAAGAGAGTTCTAGTATTTCGAATAATTACATACAGAGTGTAAATGCGGAAAAACTGTTGATTAAGTAAAATGCAAAAAAACATTACCTGAGAGGGTCATTTTGGTTTTCCTAGTTGACCCATAGGCTTGGTGATAGATTCCTCCTCCTTCTTCTGTTTTTCTTTTCCTAGATTTTCTTTGACACGGCTTCCCTGATTCATCTGGACCAACAGTTGGAGGTCTTCCTAGATGTGATCTACTTTGCCCATGATTTCCCTAAGATTCGTCTCATTGTCATCAATCCTTGCATCATGGTTGTTGGTCTGGTATGAGAGGTAATTTACCTCGTCAACAAGTTTTTTAACCTCCTTAGCAACCTCTCTGCTATCAGTAATTCCAATAGATAGGATTTCATACAAGCGTTGTATGTTGATCTTCAGGTCAGTGGACCCTCCTTCATTCCTTCTACGGTCAATTTCCAACTGTAGAGACTAGCTGATATCACTATCACGATTGTTGTTTAAATTGAGACTGGACAGCTTGCTGAGAACAAAGGAAAAGAAAGGAGAAAATATAGCAGTATAAGAGCCTCCAAACTGCTGAGAGTCCCAAAAATTTCTAAGAAAACAGAGCGAAATACCTATCTATGCTTCCCCCAAATGAGAATACTGATAACCGAGGAAAAGATTACCTTCAGTAAGGAAATTTTGTTGATAGTTTCTTCCGTTCAACAAACAGCTAAGGTTCACTGAGATTGGGAAGGAAGGTCTCCCAATTGCAAAGAGAAGATTACAAAGAGAGCTCAGAGAGACAGCCTGAACAAGACCTCCAGTATTAACCCCACTGTGGATATAATCCACCCAAGAATCAGATGGTACCTAAAAGATAAATAGCAGAGGAAGGGCAGGTGAAGGGAGAGGCCCTCCACAGCAACCCAAGATGGCGAGAGAAAACTCTTCTTTGGAGAGGGAGTTTGCAGACAAAAGAAGCGATGAGTTGCCAATGGAGGAAGGGAAGCATATAATACTTCAAGGGAAAACCATCGTACTCAAGGGGAGATGGGATAATGCATGCAAGCTGCGTGAACAATTAAGCTTGAGGTAAGTGATAGTAAATGCAGCGAAGGATGAGGATAAATGAATGGAGGGAGGAGTCCACTTGTTGTTGTGGAATGCAATACGATTGCCACTAAAATTCATGACTTTAACCATAGGGGGTGGAGGCTTGTGTGTGTTCAATAAAAGGGTGAGGGGAAATCAAGAGGTTAGGGAATAGGCTTATGAACAAGAGCAGAGTTGTCAATTGAGATGTGACCTTGGGGGAGAGAGGCTTCGATGTTAGCCAAGGCGTCTGCTTGAGCATTATTTTCTCTTAGAATGTGAAATAATTCAATGTTGCCCGTGATAAGGAGAGTAATTATGTCGAATAGTCTTCTGCAATTGATAGAGCCTAAAAGAGTAGTCGGTGATCATTTTGAGAATGACATTGCATGAGTACCCAAAGACTAACAACCTTGGAATGTATCTTACATCTATCAAATAGAGGCCCTAAAAAAGCATCATCCACTC
>LPNX010078675.1:26169-47461 GCA_001517045.1 Pseudotsuga menziesii | reverse complement strand
TACTGGCATCAACCATTTTTGAAACGGGGGTAAAAATAGCTACTAAAATTAGGAGAGAGAAAAACGAGAACTGTGTCAAGTTCTCATTTCATAGTATAAGTGGTTTGTACAATTAAATAGAATAAAAGTACAAATTTTGGCATAAAAGTACAAGAGCCCTTGCAATGCTCAACCCATATGTCTTTTCCCCGAATTTAAGGAGGAGCTTCAGACGCTCCAATAAGAGAAAACCCTTACTAGATCCACCGATAATAGAAGCGATGGTAGCACAGCAAAAAAATTATAATTTCAGTATGACTATACCTAATTCGTATTGGTTCGGAAATTTGACATATTTTTCCCAAATTCCTACGCTACTAGGGTTAGTGGGGTTACAAAATTCATTGGGCCCTTTGTTATCCTCTAGACTGCGGCCACATTGCCTCCCTTGGGAACGTCGGTATCCTCTAGACTACGGCCAGATTGTTTTGTTATCCTCTGGAATGCGGTCGGATTACCTCCACTGGGAACACCGGTATCCTATGTACTGGTATCTCCTGCTCCTCAATTTACCACTACTCTGCTCATCAAATTACCAGTGCTCTGGATGCTACTAATGAACTAGTGCACGGGAGTGAACTTGTTCGTTGTTGTTTTGCTAATGAGCTAGTGCGCAGGTGTTTTTGAATTCTACATTTTTTGTTTGTTTATTTGCATATTTTATATTTTGTGTTTTGTTTTGTTTTTTTATTTTGGATATTTATCTTTTGTTTAGTTTATTTTGGGTTTTTTTATTTGCATAATTTATATTTTGTTGCGTTTTAAATTAATTATAGTTAAACAACTCTATGTTTTTAATTTAGTGTAGTTTAATTTAATTTAATTTAATTTAACTAGGATTTTGTCATAATTTGTATTGGTTTCATTGCTTATAGTGAGATCCTATACATAAGTCCCTTCAAGGACGAACACGATGATGATGACGATGATCATGATGGAGATGAAGACAACGAAGATGATGGTGATCATGACAACAATGATGATGATCATCATCATCATTATCCTCATCATCATCCTTGTCATCATCATCACCATTGTCTTCATCATCTTCATCAATATCATCATCATCAACATCTTCATAGTCATCATCATCGTCATCGTCTTCAGCGTCATCATGATCTTCTTCATCATCGTCATATTCTTTATCATCATCATCATAATCATCATATTCATTATCAACATCTTCGTTATCACCATCATCATCTTGATCATCATCATCATATTCATCGTCATCATCATCAACATCTTCATCTTCATCATCATATTCATCATCAACATCATCATCATCCAATTCTTTATAGAAGTGAATAATCACTCATAACTATTCTATTATAATGTTGGCGATGCTGAAAACAATTTAGTGAAGACCAAGGTAAAGATTTTGTCATTACATCATTATCTTCATCGGCATATTCATCATCATCATCATCTTTATCTTCATCATAATCATCATCATCATCATCATCATCATCATTCTCATCCTAATCATCATCATGATAATCATGATAATCATGATAATCATCTTCATCATCCTCATCCTAGTCATCATCATCATCCTCATCATCCTCATCCTCGTCATCATCGTCCTCATCCCCTCCCTCATCATCATCATCATTGTTGTTGTCTTCGTCATCACCACCACCATCATTGATCATCATCATCATATTCATTAGCATCATCTTCATCAGCATCATCTTCATCATCATCATCATCATCATCATCTCCCTCTTCCTAATCAACATCTTCATCATCGTCATCATCATAATTTTCATCATTACCCTCATCATCATCTTCATCATCTTCATCATATTCATCACCACCACCACCATCATCATCATCTTCATCTTCATCATCATCATCATCATCATCATCATCATCCTCGTCATGCTCATCCTCATCCTCATCCTCATCATCATCATCATCATCCTCGTCATGCTCATCCTCATCCTCATCCTCATCATCATCATCATCATCATCATCTTCATCATCATCATCATTTTCATCATCATCATCATCATTATCGTCGTCATCGTCATCATCATCATCATCATCATGAAGATACTACATACCAAAGGCTCACACTGCGAAGGAATCCTCAAACCCTCCGAGTATTTCTGAAATAGCGAAGAGGGAAGGCCATGTACATGTGTACGATGGATACAGGAGGAGCTCAGATCAATGGTCTGGACTCCTACTCTGGAGCCGTTCAACCTGGTAAAGGTCATGTCTTGGTCAGGTCTGGTATAGAAAGGATGTCCTCGCGTACGAGCTGACCAATAATCATATCCCTCGACGCCATTTCTGACACAACTTAGGTGAATATCATCTCCAAAGCATCACCAGCCTTCCTGACTCCATAGATCTGGCACTTGGCTTGCGTAGAAAACAGCGGGAGATCATGAATTTCATATCTATGAAGCGACGAATTTGGCCTCTGCACAAAGCAAAGGGATGCGGCTAGCTGAAACCTTTATGAACACCACCGTTAGCATAAGTGAAAAGGAAAAGAATGTCACATCCAAACACCGCAATCCATGTGGACAATAATGTAGCATCAAAGGAGGCGACATGACTGGATTCTCAGCAGAAAATAGAGATCCCTACCCACATGTCCACTCGTGCTACCATTATGACGACCAGTAATCTTTGTATCCATCTTCATCTTCATCATCCTATATAAACACCACCTTCCCAGGCCGATTAAGATGCATAAGATGAATCAGTAATTAGAGACAATGCTCGAAGTGTTATTCTACTAAGAGATTCCAAGAATTCTGAAAGAGTTGAAATGGCGATATGATTTGAGAAGCTTGTCAGTCTCGAGGTGTTGATGGTTGGTGAGCTTGATTCCACGCTCATCTGTCACCCTGTTTTTTCACACCAGGAAAGCGCCAACCATCAGGGTCTAGATGTGAAGCACTTTGAATGTTTCTGGATATTTGTACCTCACGCTACGCAGTGCCTAGGTTTTCCTGTCCCAGGAGTGTCTCCCTAGAAACCCTAGAAGAAATCATGAAGTTCATATCTTTGAAGTGACGAATCTGGCCTCTACACAAAGCAAAGGGATGCGGCTAGCCGAAACCATTCTGAACACCACCATTAGCATAAGTGAAAAGGAAAAGAATGTCACATCCAAACACCGCAATCCATGTGTACAACAATGCAGCATCAAAGGAGGCAGCATGACTGGATTCTCAGCAGAAAATAGAGATCCCTACCCACATGTCCACTCGTGATACCATTATGACGACCAGTCATCTCTGTATCCATCTTCATCTTTATCATCCTATATAAACACCACCTTCCTAGGCCGATTAAGATGCATAAGATGAATCAGTAATTAGAGACAATGCTCTAAGTGTTATTCTACTAGGAGATTCTGAGAATTCTGAAAGAGTTGAAATGGTGATATGATTTGAGAAGCTTTTCAGTATCGAGGTGTTGATGGTTGGTGAGCTTGATTCCACGCTCATCTGTCACCCTGTTTTTTCACACCAGGAAAGCGCCAACCATCAGGGTCTAGATGTGAATCACTTTGAATGTTTCTAGATATCTATACGTCCCGCTACGCAGTGCCTAGGTTTTCCTCTCCCGGGAGTGTCTCCCTAGAAACCCCGAAAGAAATCACGGCTTCCAAAGTCACGGTACATGGTGACCGTGTTCATCAGAAACTAGTCGGAGCGAATGCTCATGCTGGGGTGGTGGGTGTCCAAAGTCTTCATTGTCTCGTTTCTAAACTCCAGTTGCAAAAATTTTCTGAGGTGGTGAGGAGGTGGAAGGCACCCCCCACTGCATGACCTATAGGAGAACATTTGCCATGGGAGGTGGAGAGTACAAAGCTACCCTTCTCCAAGTCCCCTCATAAAATAGTATTACCATGACAGAGGGGGGTTGTGGAGAAGGCTAAGCATGGAAAGGATATAAGTGGGGTCGGGGCATCAATTTTTTTTGTTCAACACTTGTCGTGAAAGCATACATGTATGGGATGGAGGGGCAATGGAATCAATCATAAGTAAATTGAATCCTTGCAACTCACTGCATGTATGAGTCTCAACAATCTCTATTTTAAATTGAACCAAAATACCAAAAGAAGTTTATTAATGGCTATATTTGAGAAAATTCAAAGTGAAAATATGTGTGTTTATGGAATAGTGAAAAGTCTAAGTGAAAAGATGAAGTGATACATTGATGTTATTTTCCACTTCTCCAATTTTATCAACATTCATATGCTACTCGCATATTTTGTCATATGCTAAATACTCTTGTTTTAAGACAATCATAACAAAAAATTTATATTGTTTTTGAAAAATGTGTTTGTTGTGGTACTCAATCATAAGTTCAAGCATGTTGGGCGTTCATGTTTTGTAAAATGTATATGCACATCTTGGGGGAATACATAAAAATCAATGAGCACTTGGGTTGCATTGTTTTTAATAGGGATGTATAAAAAACAATCAATTTATGTGTTGAAGCTAAGTGATAAAAATATCAATGAAGTCGTAATGCAAAGTTAGTAGTACATGCTTACTTTTAAGACAATAACAAATACTTTATATATTGTTTACGCATCATAAAATCATCCCACCACTAGGACATATATGCGCATTTTTCCTTCTACAAATGCGCATATACAGAAGGAAAAATGTGCAGAAGGAATAGAGCTTCCGTAAATGCGCATTTTTCCTTCTGTATATGTTCATTTACATAAGGAAAAATGTGCATATACGAAAGCTCGCATCCGAGCTTCCATAAATGCGCATTTTTCCTTTTGTATATGTTCATTTACAAAAGGAAAAATGCACATATATAGAAGCTCGCTTCCTTAAATGCGCATCTTGTCTTTGTCAAAATGAAATTCAAAAGGACGATTTGATAAGTCCTCCTCTACAATACTTCATTTCTTGCATGAGTATCATGGACTCACGACAACTATAAACAACACTCGACGTCATGCAAATACAAATAATGGCATGTAACTAGGATCACAAACTGTGCAGAGGTCGATTTATGCATTGCTATAGAGAGGTGTCATTGGGCACACGATATGGAGAAACAATGGTTAGTAATAAAATTAAAAAAACAATTATTGGCTTAAAAATAGTCTTCAATTTGATGGGTGGCATGATTGTGATATAATCTCCCTCTATCCTTCCAAACATTTGTGGTTTCTCACAACATTTGTCGGAGGCGCTACCAAAATACATATAAAAAATACTTGTCTTTACATCCTCTTCTCTTTAAATCCTCATCTCATAGTCATAACTAAGGATTATTATGCATACACATCCTCACCTTATAATATGAATTGGGTCAAGGCGCAAAGACAACCATAAAATATTAAATGTGTCAAGACGCAAAGAGAAAGAGGCAACTATAAGTAAGTCTTATATTAAATTTAACATATAATTCTTTAATTAACACTATCAACTAATATTTGACACGTTGGATTGTTGTGATATTCTTATCGCTCCTCACCAATGTGATTGCAAGGCATTCTTTGAAGGTGAAGTCCATAATTTTAGGTCTTCTTTTTCATTATCATGCCTTTTGGTAAGACAGTGAAGAGGGTAGTGACCTGCATTAGCATGAAAAATGGTTTTGACATAGAAGTTATAAACATTAATTGTTTTCATTAAATAACTTAAATTCCTAACCGTGATTGTTGATTCACTGAATCGTGGACTGGTACAAGACACAACAAATTTTAGAGCCCCGAGCCCTTAATTGTTCAGGCCTAAAAATTTCTCAAATCTAGCCATTAATAAACTTCTTTTGGTATTTTGGTTCAATTTAAAACGTAGATTGTTGAGACTCATACAAGCAATGAGTTGCAAGGATTCAATTGACTTAGGCTTAATTCCATTGCCCCTCCATCCCATACATGTATGCTTTCACGACAAGTGTTGAACAAAAAAAATTATATTGTTTTGAAAAATGTGTTTGTTGTAGTACTCAATCATAAGTTCGAGCATGTTGGGCATTCATGTTTTGTAAAATGTATATGCATATCTTGGGGGGAATACATAAAAATCAATGAGCACTTGGGTTGCATTATTTCGAATAGGGATGTATAAAAAACAATTCTAACAGGTGTAAATTCATTTAGCTGGTTTTTCTTATCAATGTTAGGTGTTAAATTTAATAGTCAGTAGCCTGTTATTCTACCGTTTGGTTTGATTGTGAGTCTACTGGTGAATATAGAATTGACAACGCCTTCCAGCAAAATCTGATTAGAGTTTTGGAATCACAGGTGAGGACGTTATTCCGAGCGGATTCAATACTTCCAACATCGTTGTTAACGAGCAAAGAAATAATGGTTCAGTTTATGGGCTTGTCCAGTGCATGGGAGATTTGACTTCCTCTGATTGCAAACATTGCACATCCATTGCCATGGAAGAGTTTTACGTTATGACAGTCAATTTTTACAACAATTATAGTAACATTTACAATGGCAAGAATATCTCTATCTGCGGCACTGACATCACCAATCAGCCACGACACTTCATGAATGCTGTAAAAGTCTTGCTCTCAAAAATTACAGCTAAATCTAAGCAGAGTCCCAAACATTTTGCTGTAGATTCAACAACATCCCTAATTAGACGGGGTATATATACATCATAGGGCAGTGTACGAGAGATCTGCCACAAACAACTTGCAAGTTGCGGTTAGTGGCTAACTTCTTCCTCGTCAAAAATATTGTGCTAAACTCAAGGCAAAACACTACGAACCGATATTTGTGTTACAAGGTTTATCCATTTTTCAACACTTCCATTATTTTGTCGCCGCTGCCATGACAAACTTCTTCTATAACCAGTATAGATTTTCACATCGTTTACTATGATAAATAAATCTATAACTGCTTTTGATAGGATTTCATTTACTTTTGGTGAGCTAAAACACAGGCAACTAGATGCCTTACATATTTATAAATAATAAGACAATTTGTTTAAAATGTCATGTTAGATTGTCTTGTTAAAAATTCAATTTGTTAATTAGTGCTCTTGGTAAGTAATCAATTTAAATATTGGATAGAAACTAAAGGAATTTTTTGGTCACAACTATTTTCATTTTTTTTAATGGGTTGTTGTCATTTTTTATTGGTTTGAGATTACATGGCAATGGGTGTCTATATTTGCATAACACTCTTTTTTTTCCTTTTCCACTAGTTATATGCGTTTATAAGCCCAAGCCATATTTACATCTTTGTAATAATATATTTACATTTATGTAATATTAATAACATGTAATAGATAATATATTTAGTAATAGAGTTAAGAAAAATTAACTTGTAGAAAAACTTGGTTTTATATGAATTTAGGCTTGATCTTCATTTATAAATATATATGTTACTTGTATATTTAAATGTAAATTTTGATTATTTATATATTTAAATTTTGATTATGTAGATATCTTAGAATTTTGGGGTGGACTATTATCTATGTTTTTTTCATTTATGGATGAGAATGAGCCAAGTGTATTATGCATATTGATTCTATGGTCATTGTCCAAAATTCATAATAACAATTTCAAAAAAAATCTACGCTTGTGTAACTAAAAAACTTGAAATTTTAGAGACAATAAGATCTTAACTACTATGTATACGACCCCTTATACCAAAGCGAAACTATAGGTATAAAGGATCTTAACTACTATGTATATGATCCCTTATACCAGAGCAAAACTATAGGTATAAATTGGACAAATCTAAAGCTTAGGTAAAGAATGGTATGATATTTAATTTGTCGTCATATGTAAATGTTGATATATGGAATCGTGTATGAATATGCGTTAGGCATATTTAATTAAACTATAGTTTAGAGTAGGATATTAGAAGTATAACATGAGAACCCTATCATGGGTTATCATGGGTTCAACCTAATATGGCATTAATATAATTAAAATCCTATATATATATATATAACCTCTTATAGATGGGAGAGGGAGAACCCGATTTATTGAATTGATAGGTCAAGGGGCATCATTACATGAAAAAAAGAGCTACATTTAATGCTTTTAACTACCCACATCTCTTTATGTCTATGCTACAGGAAAGGATTTCAGTTGCTAAATGGAAAGCCATGGTGAAATAGGTGTCTCACACACACACACACACACATATATATATTGAAACTCTAATTTTATGCCTAAAGACTTTTAATTATATTAATGCTCCTTGTGCAAAAGTCTAACACCATATAAAGAGTAATTGAAGTGATAGGTCACCGTATACAATTCATGAAAACAATAACTATGTTAAAGCATACAATTCATGAATTTATCTTTGGAAACACTATGCATGAATAAAATTTGCAAATTCCAAAAATGTGATACTCAAAGTTCTTCAGAGAAATTATGTTACTTCTCTTAGCATTACCATCTTTATTACGAAAATTCCATATCAATTTACCAGAGGAACTTAAACTTTAAAAACATAGTTTATTGTCACGCATTTCCAACATTACTCCATTCATGACCCCAATGAAATCTCAAACCATAGACATGGTTATAGAGTGTACTGGTTTGGATTTATTCCTTAAATAACTTTGATTAGCATTACTAATGCATAATACTGAGATCATCTTGGGATTTCCAAGCCACCAATCAGTAACTTCACATGCAACGAATTATCTGCCTTGATGATTGCAAATCCTATGATCCATATTGTGTAATTGAGACTTAAGATATGACATTTTGGTATATAAATTCTTCTTTAAATAGTATGACTCCGTTTGAAATATTGCAAGCCTTATTTCCTTCTATATCTGTCTCCTTATTAAGAGTTATCAACACATGAAAGAACCTTTTCCCATCAAATTACTCTTATCTTCAAGGTTAGATTTTAAGATTAGATATAATATTAGGAACATAATATGAGTATAAGGTAGATTCAAACAATATCTATTTAACATTTGTTCTTTAATTACTGTGTATTAGTTTCATTGTATTTTTGATATTGTTTATGTTCTGTATATTGGAAATGATAATCCATCTCAAGAACCAACTTTAATGCAATGACCATGTAATAAATCCATTGATGCAATTGCCCTCTTTTGAAAAAGAGGTTTTGAACTTCATTGAATATGTTTTTGTCTCAAAGTGTCAATATGAATGATAATAAAAAAATTAACATGTGGCTACTTCCACCATGTGATGTTCACAACTTATTTTTGATATAAAGTCCATTGGATACTTTATCTCAAGGGTATCTTCAAATATCTTTTGCAAACACAACATGTTTTGAATATGCATATTCGACTCTCCTGGATGAGAGCCAAGTTAGAGTCGAAAGTCCACATAGACTTGGTTGAGTTTGGGACATATTAAAATGACAACGGAGTTAGAGTAATGGTGGTGCTAAAGGAAGCTTTGTGGTAAATATTTTTAAAGCAGTTTTTATGACAAAGTAAATTGACAATGGAGTCACCACTAATAGAGTCTTGATTAAAGGAATTTTGTGTTATTTTTTATAAACCTTTGCTTGTACTTTGAATCTCAAATACTATTGATTTATGATGTTTGGACTGATATGATATACGAGTGGCTATATAAATTGTATTTATTATGTTTTTCATCCTCTTGTTTGTTATAATAATTTCATTAAATAAGAATACTATCAACACAAAAGTACAGTTTTTGAAGTGGGATATTGATAATGAGAAAGAGAAGTATGAAGCCTACGTTGCGAGTTTTAAGTGTTTTTTCTCTTTATCCTCACTTTTACATATTAATTTCATGTCCATTGCGTTGCTTACCAATAGAAATTTACAATAATCTAGCCTTGTTTATGGCATATTTGTGCAAACATTTCATCCTATATATGTTTTATTTGTGTAGTGTGTTTACTATTAAATATATTTGAATAAAACTACATTCTAATTTAGAATTAAATTACTTCACTAATTATGTTACTCCCGATGCAAATGTGACTCAGCAACAACCATGTTCGATGGTTCAATATCCTAATCGAAGTTGTGAGCTGGTAGTGGATGTAAATGTCACTCCAGCATTTCAAACGGCAAGAAATTTTGCATCAAAACGAAATAAAACTCCTAAACGAATAGAAGTGGACGAGAGCAGATTGACTTCCATGGAAGGTAAGGTGGCTAAACGCACTATCCTTCGTCATTCTTCTCAAATAATGAAACAATATTTTGATAACAAATCCGAAGCCGGTAAATGCCAACTGTTTTTAGCTTTGCTTAAATCTAGAAATATGGCAACTGTTAGAAGAAATTTAGGCATAACAACAATGAAGAATATGGAATCAAGTAATCACATTGTTAAATCTCTTGCTGCTGCATTCACATCGATTGGTAAAAAAACCCGTTCAAAAGACTGTAATGTGGCTCATCGTGTATTGGCTGAATCAATTGTATGTAGATCCACAAGACAACGTCGTTTACTTAAATGCACATTAGAAATTGTTCCTTTAAATCCAAAGACTCTTAAAAAATATTCAGTAAGAAGAGACAACCTTGATGTAGAGGGACAAATGGAAACATTATGGGCATTTAGTGGTAGGTTGCCCCGCAAAGACATGAAGTTAGTCGAAGCAGTGAAGGGCCTAGTGCAAACGTTTTGGCATGATAACACTAGGCCCTCTTCTAACAGGAAGGATGTGTTAAAACATTGTAGGGGTTCTCATCACCCTGAACCTCATGTTAAGCATTATCTTGACATGACACAAACTCAAATGTTCGAGATGTTTAAAGTTTCCCATGTAGAGCTAAGGCTCGGGCAAAGATCTTTTGAAAAATGCAAGCCTTGGTATGTTAGAATCAATACCATCCGGAACACTTGTTGTTGTAGATACCACATAGAATTTGACCTATATTACCATACATTTGCACATATACGTCATTTTTTGCATCTTAACCATGTCCATGAATGCTCAAGTATAGTACTGCCAATGTCATCCAAATATTTCATCCATAGCCTCATGTGTCTGAGGCAAGATGGGCAAACACATTACTTAAAACAATGTGTAGACGATTCTTGCAACAATTGTGGTGGGCTATCCTTATGGTCTGATTGCATCCATGAAAGTGAAGATCAAGCATTCGGGAATGCAATTGTTGAGAAGCAGAACTATCAGTATGAGACATATCAGCTAAATGATGGGAAAGAAAGCAGGAAGATTAAATTGGTGACTTCACAGGTAAATTCTTGAATATTGACAAATTAATATTCATGTGTACACCCACATTTTTTTATGTGGTTTATTGACATATTAATATTCATGTACCAGGTTCAAGTATGTGATTTTATTCCAGAGTTTCGTCGAAAGATCCAAGAGTACATTCAACATGTCGATATGGCATGGTGGCAAGATAAGCAACAGAATATGCCGGGACACCTTCCCTCTCGGAACAATACTATCAGTGGTTGACTTTGCTGAAAATTACACCCTACAACCACAAAATGAAATTCAAAGTCAATACTATCACTCAGAGCAGGTGAGCATAATGGTGCAGATCATGTATCGACATGGGCAAGATAGTAGTGAAGAGAAACATGTGATACTGAAATAAAGTCACTTCTACATAAGTGACAACCGGACCCATGACATCCATTACGTGCAACATTGCTTTAAATTATTCTATGACCACATGATAGCTATGGATATACCATTTTATCGTCATTTCATTTGGTCAGATGGTTGTGCTGGACAGTTCAAGAATGCACGTGTATTTGAATGGTTGTGTTTGTTGCACCTAAAATACAAGGTGCCACATGTATGGAACTACTTTGAAACTGATCATGGAAAAGGAAAGCACGATGGTGCTAGTGCATGCATTAAAACTGCCCTTCGAAGGGAAGAGATGAAGTTTACAGGTGCTCACCTTCGAGACGCTGCATCTATAGTCCAATGGTGTGCATCTGTCATGGGAGAAAAAGCAACAAGGAAACACTTAGTGCGAAGAATATTCTGGGAGGTTACAAATGTGGACTGATCACAAACACCTCGGGTGAACACAGTGAATGGAACTCGATAGTTTCATTCAATTAGAAGCTCAGACAACTCGGCCCTACAAATTTGGACAAGGTTGAAGGCTTGCTTTTACAGTTCCTGTAGCATCAGTGAATGGGATGATTGTGAGCATACTGATACCATTGATACATGGGATCGAGTGACACTTGGAACCAATTTCAATGGGGGCAATGAAATAGACCATTTGGAAGATGATCAGACACATATTTCTAGAGACTATGATCACATATCGGATCTCATACAAGCAGGTACATGAGTAGTACCTAAATAAGAAAATCTATTGATGTATTGTTTACTCGACCTTTGTATAATTTAATTTATGTATAAATTAGAAATGTAAGACCTTATTTACAAAATGTATTGTTAACTCGACCTATTTCCTTTCACAGGTCAGATATATGCAGTGGTTGCCCCAAAAAATAATGAATGGGGTTCTGACTATTGGTTGGCACGTTTCTTAGACGGGAAACAAACCCTTCTAGAACCTGTTACAGATGATGAAAATATTGAATTCCCAACCAGCTCGATGGTTATAAAAGGGGAGTACTTAACACTTGCAGCACAACAGAAAAGGAAGGGTGGGTATGTATATCAGGATTATAGACCAGGAGCTATTGTATACCACTTCACCAACCTAGTAGTTGGTACAAACATCAAGCTCCGCACACTTGCTCACAAAAATAGGTCACATGTACGATACTTGCTACCTCATATAGAGCACGAAAGATTGATGGACACTATCGGCACCAGAGATGATCCGGATTGCCTACTTGTATGAGTGCATTGTCAGGTGCGTTATTTAAACCATGTTTGCACATTTTCATTGGGTTCTCTTTTCTTTCTTATGATGTTACTAATGTCTAGCCTTTCGTGTGCCTAGGATACAAACACCATCTACGGCACATTGGAGGCGCCAAGAATGGTGTCTTTAGACACCACCAAATTTAGTTCGGAAAATAACAAGGTCTCGAGTTGTTGAAATTTACATTTCTTGATGTTTTTAGTTAAATATATATACATTTAATTAGGAGAGGGAACTAGAAACACATGATCACCAATTCTTGCATGCACCAACTAGGCTTTCATGAGTCACCATTTTGCATGCTCCAAATAGGGTCAAGACAAGTTATTTTATGTCCAACTAGGGTTTGGAGAGCAATTATGCAAGTTAGGAGAGTGAACTAGAAACACGTGATTACCAATACTTGCATGCACACCAACTAGGCTTTCATGAGTCACCAAGTTGCATGCTCTGGAATTAGGGTCTTGAGACAAGGTATGAGATGTACAACTAGGGTTTGGTGCGTAATCATGCAAGTCATGAGATGTGCTTTATGAGACAGAACAAGGTATGAGATGTGCTTTTATTATGATTGTTAGTGGCATTGGTATGGAAAAAGAGAACTCAAAATCATCATAAAGTAATTATTTGTACATGGTCATATGGGGGATTTGGCTAGGGATGAACTTAGTTATGAGTTCTACTTGAGGAAACAAACATTCTTTTGTTCAAGAATTAATATCTTATTCAAGCATTGTCTCAAAAAGTACACTAAACACATGTACATCTAATTATTTTCCCATGGTAGCTTACATATCAAAGTCATGGGTTTCCTTGATGGTGCATATCAAAGTGATCTGAATTTTTGTATCACAGGGCATCTTATTTTTCTTTGATATATGCATGCCAATAAGTATAAATTTGGAACTGGCATTGGAACAAACAACTTTGGATAATTAATGGCCTCAATGCTCTTGATAAAATGTGCTTTCAATGGTGGTGTAAAAACTCTCTAGGTTTTTGTTCACTAGGATCTCACTATAAATTGTCCATGTTAAACAAGACCTAATTGGAGTGCAAATACTGCTACTCTTTAGTATGTTTATTTTCAGCATGTTATTGGGAACTAAAAATTATTGTGGCATGCTCCAATTAGGGTCAAGACAAGGTATGAGATGTCCAAATAGGGTTTCGTGCGTAATGATGCAAGTTAGGAGAGTGAACTACAAACACATGATCACCAATACTTGCATGCTCCAACTAGGGTCAAGACAAGGTCATAGATGTTCAACTAGGGCTTGGTGAGCAATCATGCAAGTTAGGAGAGTCAACTACAAACACATGAGATCACCAATACTTGCATGCACCAACTAGGGTTTCATGAGTCACCAAGTTGTGCATGCTCCAACTAGGGTCAAGACAAGGTATGAGATGTCCAAATAGGGTTTGGTGAGCAATCATGCAATTTAGGCTCGAGTCAACTACAAACACATGCTCGATCACCAATACTTGCATGCACCAACATTATTGTGGCATGCTCTAACTAAGGTCAAGACAAGGTATGAGATGTCCAACTAGGGTTTGGTGAGCAATCATGCAAGTTAGGAGAGTGAACTACAAACACATGATCACCTTGATACTTGCATGCACCAACTAAACACTAAACACACATGTCTCAAAAAGTACACTAAACACACGTACATCTAATTCTTTTCCCATGGTAGCTTACATATCAAAGTCATGGGTTTCCTTGATGGTGCATATCAAAGTGATCCAAATTTTAGTATCACAAGGCATCTTATTTTTCTAAATGATATATATGCATGTCAGTAAGTATAAATTTGGAGCTGGCATTGGAACACACAACTTTGGATAATTAATGGCCTCAATGCTCTTGATAAAATGTGCTTTCAATGGTGGTGTAAAAACTCTCTAGGTTTTTGTTGACTAGGATCTCACTATAAATTGGATGTTAAACAAGACCTTTAATTGCCAAATACTGCTACTCTTTAGTACATTTATTTTCAGCATGTTTTTGGTCCAACTAAACATTATTGTTGATTCTCTTCCTTAAGCAAGTCAAATTCTGGAAGATATGGAGTTCGAAGAGATAATTGAAGGGCCCTATTTGGTTTCTTCCTTGTGATTCAAATAAAGGTGACATGTAATATCAATGTATATATTTCACTATTTTGGTTGAGTTAGATAATGGTACATATTGAACTAGTATGTTATGTTATGGTACATGTTATTGTATCATAGTATGGTATGATGTTAGTGTCGTAGGGTAATGTAGAATATGTTATTGTGTACATGTTAGAATTGTAGAGTATGTTACTATGTGTTACTGTGTGTAAATTAGGGTATATGTTATTGTATGTTAGAATTGTATGATGTTAAAAATTTGATGAGTCATTTAAATTCTTCCTTTAAGTATTGGAAATTCATTTAAGTTAGCACACATGCACGAACCACACATATCATTATATCACATAGGTCATCCACACATATCATGTTCCAAGACCAATTCAACCATGATATCATGTTCCAAGATCAAGTCAACCATATATATGTATAAATTTGAACCTTGCTTTATATTATATATGTATATAGCAATAATGTTGTACAAAAATTGCCATGCCACATGGCCATAATACAAAATAGTGGATCAAAAAGTACATCTGTGTGTACACATATGAACAAAAAGATACATCTATGTATGCCCCCTATACATTTTTTCTAGTTATCCCCTGTTTTGCTGCCACTGCCAAAGTCTTCGGAGAAGTGTAGCTTTCTTTTGTGATTGCTCACTGGTGATCCCCATCGCTGAACAAGAGGGATAGGTATCATCAGTGGAGACTGCAGAAAAACCAACATTTGTAAGTTAATTTACCAACCTTTCAAAATTATATATACATTTGTTCAAATTCCTTGAAACCAAAATAACATTTCTACTTACTGTACGTGAGTAAGTAAACATAGGTCCTGGTGCCTCACTAACAGCGACCCTGAATGGGTGCTTTTCTTGCACCACTTGCTCACTATCAGGCTGCATAAAAATATTAATATATATGCCAATGTCAACAAATATACATGTACCTTGGGGGGGAGAGGGTCACCAATTTGGGTTTCTTAAAGCACCAAATCAGAGAAAGATATACGTACACACAAACGTACAAAGAAAGTGATCTAGACATAAACATACCTGTTGGCTTGTCAAAGGTGGGCCACCAATTTGGTGCTCTTCACGCACCGATGCCTCACTAGGGTTCTGCATATAAAGTAGCATATATATATGTCAATTTCATATAAAATAGTGAATCAGAGACATATATACTATTTGGAAGGAAAATGATGAACTACCAGAGAAACAAAAACATGTACATGTACCTGTTTGGGGGGAAGAGGTGGGTTGACAACAACCTCGCTTTGGTGCTCTTCAAGCACCACTGTCACAACAGGTTCCTACATAAAGTAACATATGTCAAAATGATATGTAAGTTACAAAATTATTTTTCCAAACAAAGTGAAACATAATTAAAAGCATATTTAAAATAATACCTATGTCTGCGAATCTACCTCTTCATGAGAGGGAATAGGCTGCGAGACAATATACTCATCATGGGCAACCTGCATAAAACATGTTACATATCAAAATTAGGATACATATTGAATGTTAATTGATCAATATATGTACACAAACGTACAAAGAAAGAGATCTACATAAACATACCTGCTGGCTCATCAACGGTGGGCCACCGGTTTGGTGCTCTTCACGCACCGGTGCCTCACTAGGGGCCTGCATATAAAGTAGCATATATATGTCAATTTCATATAAAATAGTGAATCAGAGACATATATACTACCTGGAAGGAAAATGATGAACTACCAAATAAAGCGAAACATACATACCTGTTTGGGGGGAAGAGGTGGGTTGACAACAACCTCGCTTTGGTGCTCTTCAAGCACCACCATCATAAGAGGTTCCTACATAAAGTAACATATGTCAAAGCGATATGTAAGTTACAAAATGATTTTTCCAAACAAAGCAAAACATAATTAAAAGCATATTTCAAATAATGCCTGTGTCTGCGAATCTACCTCTGCATGAGAGGGAATACGCTACGAGACAATATACTCTTCCTAGGAAACCTGTACAAAACATGTCAAGTATCAAAATTAGGATACATATTGAATACATTACAATCTATACTATAAATATATAAATAAAGTTGACAAATTAACAAGTATAGTTCTTACCCCTATTGGTGAAGAACCAAACCCATAAGCAATATTGACAACCGCATCAATGTCCGCATCAATGTTCTCAACATTGATCGACGGACTATGCGACTGTGGTGTGCCATGGGACACCAGCTATATATTTGTTCACATAAATTGTTAGATAATTAAATAGAAATAAAGTGCGAAACAATTGAAGATTTTGACATGAAACAAAATATAATATTAAAATAATGAGTTTTACTTACAAAGCGAAGTAATCCATCATCTCGGAAGTCGGAAGCAGGGCCATAGAATATGCCTCCACACAATGTGCAAGGGTGTGGAGTAACATGACGCTCTGAAGACTCTGCATCTTCTCTGTGATCTGTAGATGGGCCCGCCATAGAAGTGCCAGCCCCTTGGTCTACATTGTCTTGGACATCAGTCCCATGCTCAAGCAATGTCTCTGCCCTGTCAAGTAATGCCTCCTGTGTATACTCAATGACAGGACCTACAGGAGGATATACCAGAGGGGGTTTTGGTGTGCGTGGTGGGCATGGCACATGGTTGGGATCTGTCCTGGCTCCTTCCCTATCTTGGGGCATCCCATGACCAACACCCTAGTTGCCTAAGAGATCAAAGTAGTTAACATGTTTCCCTAGGATGAATTCTGCATACAAATTCCTAAGAAAATAAAATGGGATGTCCCTATTCCCATGGGGGTCTTCATCGAAGACCATATACCAACGATCCATCCAATTATCCTTTATATTTGGTTCAATGCACCAGTCTATGGAAATGTGTGCTCAACTGGTGGGTGGAACCAATTCGGTGCTAGGGTCCTGGAATAATGAAAATAACTGGTCTTTTGTAATTTTAAGGGCTTTGATGTCTTTATGAGTCAATCCATCAGAGTAGTATTGCCTCCTAGATTCTCTGTACGAGGTAATGTTGTACAGAGCTCCTTGGGCATCGAAAATTATGTTTGTTATTATGTCCAAGGCATCGGCTAAAGAATCTCTCAGATTACCCCCCCCCCTCTAATAGATGAGCTAAGGCGCCTCAATGATGCCAAGCGTGCAATAATCTGTGTGTTTCTATCTTGTTCCCCCTCTAGGTTTGGGTTAGGTTGTTGTGGGTTATTAGAGGGTGGGTTTTCCACATTCTGTTGTTCATTTGTGTTGTCTGTTAAGATTTAAACAAAAAATTGCAAGTTATTTTACTTAGAATCATTATTTGATTGTTCACAATCAATTATTTTTTTTAATTTGTTCAAAATAATTATAAAAACAATGAAATTATGAAAAAAATTAAAGAATGGAAGGCTAAATGAAAAAAATTGAACTAGCATTTACCTGCCATTGGAGCAATCCACCTCGAACTCAACCTCGACCTCAACCTCGAAAAGGTAAAACGCAAATCGCACTTGTGCTATTTCACTCCTGCGGTTTTTCGCTATCCCGATGCTTTGAAAATGAGATTTGAAGGGCCTGCGACCTCCATTTTTTTTTTGCTTTTGAATATCGCAAGTGCGATATATCCCATATGCGATATATCGCACTTGCGATATATATGCTTGCGATATTGCATCCCTCTTGTGCTTGCTTCTATCATACCTTGGATGATTATGCTTCCATTGAATGATGGTGTATTCATTTCAATTAGGGATTTTAAAGGCATTTGTGTTGATTTTAGTGTATTATTTTTGAAATTGGCACTTTTGCAATTGCTCCATTAATGATTAGTTTTCACTTTCATCTTTCCTTAGTTCACATAGAGAACTAATAAGTTCTTCCTCTAGATATTCTTATTCTTCGGTTTCAAAGTCTTCTTTATCTTTGGAGACTTTGCTTTTTCTCTCAATGGCTTCATCATTTGTTTTGGGTTGTACCTCATTTTATTGAGAGAGTTTCTTTTGAATAAAGATAGTATATATTCTCCCAGAGCTATGTAGTTTAATTCCATTGTCCCATTTTGTTCTTCTCACAATATGATAGGCCATTCAAAATTGCATTCATTTTCTTTGGATTGTTTTTGTGTAGATTATTTGTTATTGAACATTTTGGTTGATTCTTTGGATTTGTGTATCCATTATCAACTACACTTCAAATGTCAAGCTCAAAAACTTGCATATATATACCTCTATTCTTATGCTCCATGGTACATAATCTATCCCATTTAGGATATACTAATTGAAAATCCATGAATATTGTCTTGATTATGACTTAAATATGATACTAAATTTTATTTGTTAAGAAGTATGGGAAAATTGTTTCTTCCCATACTTATTTAACATCCTAGAACTAATTTTTGAATTATGGGTTAGTAGAATTTTCCTTAGCTCTTCAATCTATTATGTAACCAAATTGATTATTTAAGTTTATTATAGCAGAATTTTCCTTAGCGCTTCAACGTATTATGCAACCAAATTGATTATTTACGTTTATTAGATTGTTTTGGAATGTTTTGGATGCATTGAACGAGCATGTCATTGGTCCTCAATTCATTTGTTGAAGTTTACACTCCAATTCATCCTTTCATTTCTTAGGTGGAATTTGCAATCCACATATTGTCATGAATATCTAGTAGCGATGTGTGTGACCAAAGCACACACATTCACTAGTATCTCGAAGTTAATAATTCAAGTGAAAGGGAAAGCATACCATATTTTTCCATTTCTCATTTCGATCATGGGTAAACTATTAGAACAATGTGACTGCATGCCCAAAGAATAATCGGCGTGGAAGAAGTAGTTTCCCAAATAAAAAAAAATTATGTAGTTGACAAAGAAAGTTTATTCAATAATCATGGGATGGTACAGGAATCTATCTCCCTCTTTTTTCATATAAAAAATTCTACTACTACATTCTCTTTACGTTTTCTATACATAATACAATAATCATACCAAGCATCTTAGCAACCCATTCTATGTCTCTGGGAATGATTATGCCTACAAGAAACACTTCAAACAATGATCATAAATATTTATATAGAAAAAATACTTAATCATTTATGAACATTGAGAATTAATAGCTTTAATGATGGCCAACATCTCTTTCTCATATGTGTTCTTTTTCAAATTATTATTACTGAATTATTTGTTAGTGAAGAGAAGGGGATGTCCTTTCGTTAAAATATGTTATATTCCTTTTCCCAAAGTATCACATTCTCAAACAATATACTTGTGCAAAAATTTAGGAATTTGTACACATGGAATCCTTTAAGAGTAAAAAGGATCTCTCAACACACTTAGTTCATACGAAGGCATTATTTTCTTAGTAGGATTGTTAAGGAAGAAACAATTTTCCCATACTTCTTAACAAATAAAATTTAGTATCATATAAGTCATAATCAAGACAATACAAAACGCATATGCGATATATCGAAAGTGTGATATATCACATATGCGTTTGGTGAATGTTGCATATCGCACTTGCGATATATCGCATATGCGTTTTGTAAATGTTGCATAACGCATATGCGATATATTGCATATGCAATATTTAACATTACAACACACATTTGCGATATATCGCATATGTGATACATTTCCATGAACCTTAGCCTTGTGTTTGGGCTAGGGTTATTCCGAACGTACCATCAATAATACATATGCGTTCTTGATTTGCACTTCGGAAGTGCCTTTCTGATTTCCTAAGTGGCACCAAAAAGTGGAACCAACTTCATGCGACCACCCTTATGTCACATTGTGATATTTGTCAAGGGTTATGTTGCATTGCGATAATGCCCAAAATGTGACACATTAATAATGTGTCTTTGGGTGTTTAGAAAATTTATTTAAGAAATTTCTTTGTATATTATGTCACATTGTGTTGTTTGTCAAGGTTTACGTTTCACTGCGACGTTATCAAGGGTTATATCACATTACGATGTTAAGCCGTTGTTACAGTGTTTGGTTGGTATATATCAACACAACCAAAGATGTGACACATTAATAATGTGATAGTGTGCATTTAATAAGCGTTATGTCGCATTGTGAAATTTACCTCAGGTTATGTTACATTAGCGACATTCATCAAGGGTTATGTCACATTGCGATAATGCCCAAGATGTAACACATTAATAATGTGTCTTTGGATGTTTAGAAATTTTCTTTATATATATATATATATATATTCGTTTGACAAAATAAATGGTTTAAACCATCCACATTCTACACAGTAATGTAGATTGTTATGTCGCATTATGTTGTTTATCAAGGTTTACGTTTCATTGCGACGTTATCACGGGTTATA
>LPNX010078675.1:0-10000 GCA_001517045.1 Pseudotsuga menziesii | reverse complement strand
ATCATCGTCATCATCATCGTCGTCATTCATCGTCATTCATCATCACCATCAACACCGTGAACATCATCATCATCATCCTCATCATCATCACCATCAACATCATCATCATCATCCTCATCATCAACATCATGAACATCATCATCATCCTCATCACCATCAACATCATGAACATCATCATCATCATCATCATCATCATCATCATCATTCATCATGCCCATCAACATCGTGAACATCATCATCATCATCCTCATCTTGAACATCATGAACATCATCATCATCCTCATCACCATCAACATCATGAACATCATCATCATCATCCTCATCATCATCATCACCTTCATCATCATCATCATCATCCTCACCATCAACATCGTGAACATCATCATCATCACCATCATCACATGAACATCATCATCATCATCATCCTCATCATCATCAACAACATCATCAACATCATCATCATCATCATCACCATCAACATCATGAACATCATCATCATCATCATCACTATCAACATCATGAACATCACCATCATTCATCATCATCATCTATATGAACTAGTATATCTTTTTACTTCATAATCTAAATATATATAAAATGATGAACTAGTATATATAATCTTTTTATAAAATGATGAACTAATATATATAATTCTTTTTACTAATATAAAATGATGAACTAGTATATATTTTTACTTCATAATCTAAATATATATAAAATGATGACCTAGTATATATAATCTTTTTATAAAATGATGAACTAATATATACAATCTTTTTACTAATATAAAATGATGAACTAGTCCTTGAATAGAGTAGGGAAGACACGAAAAAAGATCTGATGATGATATTGACATGGGAGGGAAAAAATCGCTCCAAGAAGATTTTGAATGAGCAGAGTCTTCGGCACTGGTTGGGGTGGACCTGTTAGTATACAATGAAGGCTGTTGATTACAGGATCATGGTGAGGTAGAGACTGCGAGCCTGGTTCTTTGTTTTCTGGAACTTTGGAAGTGTTGCAAGTAGTTTTGTAAGCCATCATTCTGAGCAAAGTCTTGTTCGTTGGTGGCTCTGTTCGTGTTCGTGTTCTTTGGAGGTAAATAAAAAACGCTCCAAGAAGATTCGAACTTGCTCCAATATTAATTGAAGGCTCTCAGCCTGATCCGTTGGTACTACTAGTTCTTTCTTTGGATCTCCAGCCTTAAGACTGCCTGGCATTCATCGTTGGCTGTTTTGGATCCTGGGGCCGTAGAGGGTCTTAGTATCAACTATTTTGTATGAAGATCAGTCATACTTAGACCTTGGTTTGTATTTCTTCTTTTTACGGTTCATATCCTGATCGATCTCTCAGGATTTGTGAACTTTTAATCAGCCTGAGTCCTCTAGTTGATGCTATTTTTTTGGGGGGGGGTCCAAAATTTGTCGGTGCTCGTATCTCTTGCTTGGCCTCTGTGCCTGTTCTATGATCTCATCTGAAGTAGTTTGAGGACAGATGCTTTGGCATCTGTGGAGTGTGAGATAGCTTCAGAATCCTTGCCGAATGAAGGTGTGTTTTGGTTGACAGATGGAAGGGAGCTGTCTGGTGAATTTGATGATGGATATGGAGTTTAGTAGTCTATGAGTTTATAGGAGATGGACTGCGATGGGAGTCTGTTATATGGATCTTGTATTGGAGCTCGAGTATATGGAGGCATAAATTAGGGGTGGTGGTTGTGGCCTTGTTCTTTGGCGGATCGGAGGTGGCTTTTGGTTTTTTTGGGGGGCTTGGATTGAGGTTTGAAAATTTTTTGGGGTGGTTCGGTGGGGAGATATGGAGGAGGAGGTGGATTACACTTCGGATGGGGTCAATGAAGGAGAAATTTTCGTTAAAGGAGGTTCTTCTTGTGCATTGGAATGGCAGGGGACATCTGGACCTCTGCTGTCAGGAAGGGGGCCAGGGGTCTGCTCTGGGATTATGGATGACGTGGGGTTGGCAGTGACTGAATATGCATCACTTTTAAACCCCAGGATTTCGGACAGGCCCGACCTAGCTGGACTCCTGGGACATACTCTCTCCCCTCAGACTGGGTTATTTACAAATTTTCCTGCAAATTCATTAGAGAACCCTGTATCTAGTCTTTCTCCTTTTCTTGGAGGAGGTATTCAGGATCTGGGATTGAAGGGAGATTATGGTTCTGTTCGGGGGATTGACACAGTGCTGGATTCTGGAGGTAGGGAGATTCTTAGGGAGGCCTTTTCTTCCAGGGGTCAGGCGATGGCTGATCTGGGCAGTCATGAAAGGTCTCCTGAGGCGGAATTTTTAGGCCCTAAACAAGGGGGTTCAACGAAGGAGAGATCTAAAAAAGGCCCAAAGGCTGTTAAAAATAGGTTGCGTAGGGACAAGCTGGTGTTGGGGGTGGATGTGTCGTTGGCAGAGACTGAGGATATGTCCATGACAGCTGTGGTTGGGCATGTTCGAGGCAAACATTTTGGCCGTGGTTTTCTCCGGAGGTGGGCGGCCAAGCATTGGGCACATTTGCTGAATAATGTACCTGAAGTGCGGGTTTTGACTAAAGGGTGGTTTTCATTCATTATGCACAGCAAAGACTCAGGTTGATGCTGTTCTGGGAAGGCAGTGGTCAATGCAAGGGGTTCCTTCTGTCCTGAAACGCTGGACACCTTTTTTCGATTCTCAAAAGGAGAAGATTAACAAGGAGCCTCTATGGGTAAAACTTCCAGGTTTTCCTATGCATTTATGGAATGAGAACCGTATTGCAACAATTGGGAATTTTCTGGGTGAATTTGTATGTGCTGATTTATCCTTTCTGGAGACAGGAAAGTATTCGGTGGCCAAATTACTGGTAAAGATCGATTTGCGGCTGGGACTCTCCTCTGAGATAAATATTCAGACAAAGGATGGGGACTTTGTGCAGCTTCTTGACTATGTGGGTGTGCCATTTCGGTATCACCGCTGTCATACATGTGGCCATCTGGTGGCTAATTGTCTGCTTCCTTTTAGGGCCAGCAAAGTGATAGCTGGTAAAGCTGCTCCTAAGGTGATGGGGGATACTGCTGATATGGGGGCATTAAATTCTGGGCAATTGGATGAAAGGGCGAAGGTCACTGAACCAGCAATACAGGTTGATTCCAGTAATATCCCTTTTACATCAGACAGGAGTGAGGTGGACATTGGCGAGAAGGTCCTTGGGGATTTGGGCGTTGATAGAATGGGGGCAGGGGATAATACTTTGTTTTCCTCTTCGTTGGATGGCGTCTTGAAGACTTGTCCTTCTCCCGTTGTAGTCTCTGATGTTATGGGGGGGGTTTTGTTTTCTGGTTCTCCTCTAGTCAAATCGACTGTCCACTGTCCGACTGATATTTGTCCTCTGCCGATGTCTGAATGTGTTTTCTCCCCTTCCATTGTTTCTACAAAAATTTCTACCAGCTCTGAGGGTATTTGTATCAGATATGCTCTTAGAAATAGGGAGATATCCTTTGAGGGGTCAGGAGGCAAAGGTCTTTCTGATTTGTCTTTGCGTGTGGCAGGGAAAGGTCGTGGCAGAAAGTCTTTTTTGTCAAAAGCACAAGATCGGGCAAAGGTGGATTTAGGGATGGGGACACAATATTCAATTGAATGGGCACTTAGAGCAATGAAAGCCCAGGAGGGCTCTCCCAAATGAAAGTTATGTCCTTTAATTGTCGGGGGTTTGCGAGTCCCCTCAAAAAATCGTCTCTTCGAAGACTGGTGGAGTTAAATCAGCCGGATGTTATTCTGCTTTAGGAAACTTTGGGGGGTAGTGAGGAGGTTGTTAGGGTTTTAGAATCATTGCTTTCTGGTTGGAAGTTTGTGGCTGTGGATGCAAAGGGTCGTTCTGGAGGTCTGGCCTCAGGATGGAAGGTTCAAAGCTGTAGGTGTGACTGTTCTTGGGGAATTCATTCTGGTGTGGGGTTGGCTATATGGGACTCTGAGCTTGGAAAGACTCTCACAATTCTTAACATCTATGGGCCTTATTTGAACAGAGTTAGCTTTTGGGATACATTGTTCCATATGGACCTTTTCGAAGACACTGAGGTAACTATGGGGGGAGACTTTAATCTCTCACTGGGAGCATCTGAGGTCTGGGGGCCTAGGGCTACTCCGGATATATTGGCTAATTTTTTCATTCAATATTTTGCGAGGAAGGATCTTCTAGATATTCTCCCTACAAACATTGTCCCTACATGGATAAATAAGAGAGCAGGGGAACAAAGGGTAGCTAAGAGATTGGATCGGTTCTTGGTGGTTGAATCTTTGGCTCTTGGGGTGGATCTAGTTCAGCAGTGGGTGGGGACAGGTGGGATATCTGATCATTGCCCCATATTTCTGGAATTTCGGGGACATAGGAGGAAACCCCCTAGTCCATTCAAATTTAACTCCAGCTGGTTGAAGGAAGAGGGTTTTCAATATTTGGTGAAGGAGTTGTGGAATCATCGTCCACAAAATTCTTTGGAACATGCGGGGGTACATTTTTATCAAAATATGAAATGCATAAAGGAGGCTACTGTCTCTTGGGCTCATGCTAAGCAGGTGAATGATGATTTGATATTGAGGAACTGTGAGTTGGATATTGACAGATTGCTTCACAGTGCGGGAATGGGGTTTTTGGATGAACAGAGTAAGGATGAACTCATTACTTTGGAAAAGAAGCGGAATATAATTTTCTGTGAGCGAGAAGAATTGTGGAGGTTGAAGAGCAGAGCAATTTGGCTTCAGTGTGGAGATGAGAATACAAAAAAAATTCAAGCTTATGCTAAGAGGAGAAAATTTTCCAATTCTATTTGGGAGCTGCCTTCGGCTGAAGGGGATCCGGTGTCTAGTTTCGATGGGCTGGCTGATATGGGTGTTAGATATTTTGGGGATTTATACTCTGCACAACCTGGAGCTACTATTGCTGAGGTTATACGGGTGGCACAGCTCTTTTCTCGATTTGTGGATGAGGAGGAAAATAGGATGTTGATGGGGGAAGTTTCGATGGAGGAGCTGTCTGGGGTTCTTCACTCATTTCAAAAAGATAAAAGCCCAGGGCCTGATGGTTGGAATGCTGAATTTTTCTTGGGTTTCTTTGATTTCTTCGGTGAGGAGCTTTTGTCAGTTGTTGAGGAATCTCTTAAGGCTGGGTTTATACATAGCCCGCTCAATACTACTTTTATTGCTCTTATCCCAAAAGTGGATAACCCTGAAAGTTTTGAGGATTACAGGCCCATATCACTTTGCAATTGTTTATATAAGATCATCTCTAAGGTTATTGCAAAGAGATTCAAATCTGTTTTGTCTGAACATATTTCTAGTGAGAAATTTGGGTTTCTGGAGGGACGTCAAATTCATGAGGCCATTGGAGTTGCTCAGGAAGGCCTACATACTTTGAAAGTTCAGAAACAGAAAGGAGCAGTGATTAAGATTGATCTCTCAAAGGCTTACGATCGGGTCAGTTGGCTATACATTAGGATGTTGCTTACACACCTGGGATTCTGTTATGATTTTGTAAGATGGATTATGGCTTGTATCAGTACGGTGAGTTTTGCAGTTATCATTAATGGATCTGCGAGCCCTTTCTTCCATGCGGGAAGGGGTCTTCGTCAAGGGTGTCCTCTTTCTCCCCTTTTGTTTCTTCTTGTTGCTGAAGGTCTCAGTCGATTTATTTTGTCTTCAAAAGCAGAAGGGACTTTTCATGGAATTTCCATCTCCCAGGTATTGTATATTACACATCTTCTTTTTGTTGATGATATTATGATTTTCACCAATGGATCGAGACAGGATATTGATAAGGTGTCTGAAGGACTAACTCTGTTACAAGCTACTACGGGTATGGTGGTAAATATTGGAAAATCCACTATATCATGCTCGAACTTAACTGAACAGGAGACATTTAGTATTTCCCATCGTTTTCCTTTTAAAACTATGGATTTGGATGTTGGGATAAAGTATTTGGGGTTTTTCTTAAAACTGAATTCTTACCTGAAGGCGGATTGGCATTGGTTATTGACCAAATTGGAGAAAAGACTAAAAAGTTGGAGTCATAAATGGCTCTCTCGGGCTGGGAGACTGGTGCTGGTAAAATCTGTGTTGGAAGCAATACCAGTCTACTGGTTGTCCCTTGCCTGGCTGCCTAAGGGGATTCTGGAACAGGTTCGCAGGCTGTGTTTTTCTTTCTTGTGGAGAGGTAAGCTTGATCATAGAGCTATGGTGTGGGTGAGGTGGGAGAAAATTGTTGTTCCCAAAGCTTTGGGAGGGTGGGGGTTAAAAAATATTTTCCTTTTTGCAAAGGCATTAGGAGCTAAAGTCTCATGGAGACTTATTCATACACAGAGTCTCTGGACTAGAGTAGTGTATCATAAATGTATTGCTCCATTGACTCTCATTGAGTGGATTCGGTTGGCTGACAAATCTCGGTCAAATTGCTCAGTGGTATGGAAAGCGGTGGTAAAACATTTTGATCTGGTTGGCTCTGGTTTGGTGTGGAGAATAGGTAATGGGAGAATGGTTCGTATTGGGATTGATCCTTGGGTAGGCAGTGGGAGGGATAGTGTTCTTCCTGAGGAGCTGAGATTACACTTGGAAACAAGAGGGTGTCTTTTTATTGCTGATATTGAGGATCAGGAAAATTCTTTGTTATGGCATCAAGGATGGATCAGTGCTCAGAGACTTGATATTCATGAGGATCTGCTGGAGGCTTGGGAGGGATTTATAAGGCAGTTAAGGGTTTCAAATGTCAGGTTTTCTAACAGGGATGATAAATTGGTTTGGGATTATCATCCTTCAGGGTGTTATACTCCTAAACATGGTTATATTCAGCTCAATGTGTTGGTCCATGATCGAGAATTGGTTTGGTGGTGGAAACAGCTGTGGAAGCTAAAATGTCCGGGTAAGGCCAAGTTACTCTTCTGGGCTATTTTGGAAAATAAAGCTCCAACATGGGACATTTTGCAAAAGAGATTTCTTGAAGGTCCAGGATTTTGTGCGCTCGGAGTGCCGAGGAATCAATTCATCATCTCTTTGTTCAATGTAGTTTTTCTCAAACTATATGGACTGAAGTGGGTAAACAGTTGGACTACATTGGGGGGTGGCAGGGAGATTCTACTCTCATGGCTTTTCAAAGCTGGTGATTGGGCCATAAAACTTTCTGAGCTGTTCCCTGTATATTTGCTTGGGGGATTTGGTTAACACGCAACAAGATTATTTTTCAGGACTGTAGAATATCTATGGAGTCTGTTGTGGCTCATATTGTTGCAATATTTCAGCATTTTAGAGAACCGGAGAAGCTTCTCAAAAATAGGCCTGTGCGGGAGGAACTGATTGATAAAGCTATTCCCTGGGGCTTCTTTGATGGAGCTTCTCAAGATCGGCAATTGAGCTATGGTGGGGGTGGTGTACTGTACAAATATGAGTCTCATTATTTTCATTTCTCGGCTGGATTAGGGAGGGGATCAAACAACTATGCTGAATTAATGACACTCAAGCTCTTGCTTTTATTTGCATTGGAACAGGGTTGTTTGTCATTACAGGTATTTGGTGACTCTATGTTAGTTATTGAATGGGAAAAAGGGACTGTTCAATGCCATGTGATGATCCTTTTACCTATTCTGGAGGAGGTGTATCGCATAAAGCAACAGTTTAATCATCTTTCTTTTACTCATGTCTATAGAGAACGGAATGGGGTGGCTGATCAGTTATCCAAGGAAGCGATACAGTGGCATATAGACTATGGAGTATGGAGGATCTCTGTTCACGCTAGTGTGGGTTCATTCATCTATTATCATAGGCCGTTTCATGAAGATTTGTTGGAACAGCAGGGAGATTTTGCACAGATTCTGTGACCTGTCAACTAATACTACTAAGTATCACGATGGATGGGATAGTTTGTTTTAAATTGTTATGATTTGAAACAGAGTATATATGACTTAATTGGTGGTATGAAGAAGGAGATTGTATTCTATCACATTGATTTGGGCATGATTTTTAGTAACGAGCAGATAAGCTTATTTTTCCAGCTTTGTGATCTGGTAATGAGCAGAGCTTCTATGATAGGTTGGGTAAATCTTTTGAGCTTTTGAATTATCATAGTTTGATCTGTGACAGCAAACGATATGCTTATGGAGTATTTTTTTGATTGCATTGACAATTTATGTTTTGATATATTGTTGTCTGGGATGTATAAATCTATGTTGTGGTAATGGAGCTACTGTATTGTTGGCTCTGTTTACTTGGGACTACAAGAGGGGATAGGCTTTTGCTGCCTACCTATAGACAGTATATGTGAAATCAAATGATCTGGTTATCTATGTGCCCAGTCATTGTTGAGATTAAGCTTTGATTTTTGACAGGTTGGGATTATGGAACAATGTAATGGGCTGGGACATCCTGTTTTGATATCCATAGCTATTACACTGTATATGTAATTTGGTTTTTTGCTGACAGCAATATATATACTAAGTCTGGGAATCGAGGAGATTACGGACTGGGAATTTTGGATAGGATATCCTTATTGCGTTGGTAAAAGCCGAGACAGGGAAAGCATTTTGGTATTTATATATTGTGACAGTAGTGATCGGTCCTACAGGCAGGGATTTCAACAGTATTAGGTATCAGAAGTATATATATATGACAGGAGGTTTATATGAGCAAGAAGTTATACTTTGTTGTGTTACATCTAGCTGATGTTTACAGGCTGGTATGTATATTTGATTTTTGTGTAAAAAGGTGAGAGACAATTTTTGACAATGTAGGGATCTTTAATGATCCTATTACATTTACAGATGTAATTTTGTTCTTCATAGAAATAAAATTATGAATTTTTTTCCGAGGAAAAAAAATAAATAAAATGATGAACTAGTATATCTTTTTACTTCATAATCTAAATATATATAAAATGATGAACTAGTATATATAATCTTTTTATAAAATGATGAACTAATATATATAATCTTTTTACTAATATAAAATGATGAACTAGTATATATAATCTTTTTATAAAATGATGAACTAATATATATAATCTTTTTACTAATATAAAATGATGAACTAGTATATCTTTTTGGATTACATATATATTTATGAATAACTAGTCATGGAACATGGAACAAAAATCTATTTAGTTGATATTGTAATTACGTTTAGCCGTGCACCCACCCCATTAATTGTGATTGAAGATATCGCGTGCGCGTTTTGGTTATACAACTCGCGTATGCGTTTTTACTGGTCAAATCACGTGCGCGTTTTGGGACTGTTAAAACAGTGAATTGTCATTGTCCAAGAGCAACTTCACTGCGTGTTTCTGAAAATTTCAATTAGCGCGCAATATTTTTCAAGAGCACGAGCCTGCCTTTGAAAATACTCACAATCTACACCATCTCCATCATTATTTTTGTTATGCAGGTGCAACATTGAGGACATATTCCATGGTTGAGGAGCACACAGGATAAGATATCAATATTCAATGTCATTTCATGGTGATGGTGGATATAACTTTCATTTGCTTATTATTCAAGAGAACCAAAGGTAAATTTTCCCATTCATTATTGTTTTGATGGGAAATATGAACAATTGAGAAGGAAGATTGAAGCACCTTGAAGGATTAATAGTTATATTAAAGCAAGTTAAAGGTTTGGAAGCTTGTAATTGAGGAGCAACAAAAACAAACTATATTGACATTGATCATTGTGGTGATGGGGAATGTACGTAACCGAGGAAGAAAATCAGCAAGGAAGAAGAGACCTCAAGAAGTCATCGAAGAAGAGAAAGAAAATAAAAGAATAGACATGATGAATCGGAGCCTTTCTTTGGAAACTAATCCAAATCCAATTATAGAGGATACAGCGGTTCATCCTATTAATCCAACACAAGAAGAAATTCCACATTCACTAGAGGGACCATCTCAGGATGAAGCTCATGAAGAGGCAGTGTACATGGAGCCTACTGTTGAAGAAGAAAATATTAATCAGACCATTGATGAGGATGTTGGACTTCCACCATCCAACTACCAGGA
>LPNX010078642.1:890386-913771 GCA_001517045.1 Pseudotsuga menziesii | reverse complement strand
GGTAATTAATGCTCCACTGATGTCAATTAAACTTAGGATAGTGGTTTAACTAGGCCAATTTGACCGAAAGAGTGTGTATGATGGTAGATGTCTCCAACAACTAGTGCCTTGTCTGAAGTGATGAATTGATCATCAATGGCTTTTAGAAAATCTCAGACCCTTTCATGCTGATCAACTGAACCATGAATACCAGCTGAAATTCTAGTCTTAATGAACATCATGCTTAAATGATTAGATTGCTCCCATCGCTCATAAAGCGCGATGTCCACTGCAGTGTTGGTATTGGTGAGTGCTGGTGGTTCATCTTTCCTAATAGCATAATCCATGTCCATCCATCCCAAATGAAGGAGAATTCTCTCCTTCCAGACCTTATAGTTATCTCCCTTAAGTTCAGGGATATCACAACGAATTTCAGAGAAATTTGCAGGTTGTACAACTGCATAAAAATAAATATCACATGCTTACGTTAAAACTGAGACCAAATAAAATTTCATGTTTTACCAATGTAAATTCATGCTTTAATATTGAATCTAATGACATAAAAATAGCCTTTGGGCTAAATTTTTAATTCAAGCAGATTCAAATGTTCTTCATGATAAAACTATTAATTCATAATTCCTGTGGGTAAGTTATGAATAATTTAATATTTTATCCTAATTAATTACATAAATATAATAAAAATTCCTGTGGGATAAAATTTATTATATTTAATATAATTAATTACAATTAATGTCTAAACTTTCTTTATGCGATCCTAAACAAAAATAATATTAATTAATTAGAGATGCTGTGTCTATTCTCTAATTAAATATCATCAAGATCACTAGACATTATTGTTGTTCACAAGCTTCAAATGAACTAAGAAATTCTGGAAAAAATAACATATGATTTCTGTCTAAAGCCATAACATAAATATAGCTATCCGAAATCAAAATTTACCATAAAATTGTACAGTAAAAATAAAAGATTATAACCACCATAAAATTGAGCAAATGAGCTATCACAGGTTTCCCTTTAGGTATGGTTTATTATTGTTTTTACCCATAAGTTATAATCTTCTTTCAAAATCTAGTTTTGAAGTTGTATTAATACGTCTTTAAATATGTCATGAATCCCTGGACTCCTTCATGAGGTTAGATGTTTTCTCTCATTGGAATCTGGTTTAAGAACATCTCTTTTAATCATGTTTTAAAAACCTTAATACAAGGAAGCTTTAAGAGGCATAAACTAGGTTTTTAAAGTTTTATAAAAACTCATCAAAATACTAGCCCATAATCATTACATCCTTGTATATATACATATTAAAATATATATTAAAATATTGCTTCTATTATATATGAGGATCCACTTTATGGCTAACGATCCAACTAAAAAAGACTTTCAACGTGATCACGCATTTCGAAGTTCTTTAATCGAAATTTACCAGGAGCATTTCTATACTATTTTCTTTAACACTTTTCACATTGAAACATTGAAATCTATTTCCAGCCCTGAACGAAAACAGATCTAGTTTAAGGATAAAAAGTAGGCAAGGTTGAGATCCATCAACCGCTCTCCAGAAAACCGGCGCACTACAACTTTAATCAAGGCATTTAAAAACAAAGCCAACCAAATTCGATAAGGAGAAAACAATGCCTCAAAGGCACGAGCTAGATTAAATCGTTTGCTCATTGCAGGTGAGAGAGCCGGATATTTATGTACAACAAAAAAAAATGATTTTTATAAAGATTGCATAACAATAAACCAGGTGCATGTAAATATGCAAAACAAAATTCAATGGAAAACTGAATCAATCCCTCCAATATTCCCAGCATGACTTCAAAATCTAAGATAAATCCAGGCCCAAGGGAGAACCGACCACCACAAACAGTCACGGTATCCCTAGACAAGTTTAACAAGTCACACCCTCCTCTAACAGGCTCACGGCAGAGGATAAAAAAAGAAAAACGGATGCACAACAACTACATACAGAACATCAAGGAAGAGATAACTGCTTTGATACCAACTGTTAGCTTAAATTCCAATTCTGTATAAATGCGGAATAAAACTATAAAACAGAATTGAAATAGGAATGCCCATCAAGATCATACCTCCAGCCATTGATGCTACAAGTCTTGATGTAGAGGATCTCCCTGTTGCACAAGGACTTCAGCTTCGTCCATGGTTCTTCCAAGCTCTGCTTCCTCTCTCTGATGGTGTAAAACTGAAGGGAATTGAGGTAGTGAGCTTGGGGACCAACAGGGGTTTTAAATAGCCAAGCTCCCATTAAGCTTCTCATGGCCATGTGTCGTATGTTCCACAAATCAAGAAGATGGACCACTCCAAAAATCTCCCAACAAGAAAACGTTTTCCAAACCAAAATAACCATTTGAGGAGCCACTGGATGGAAGATGAACCGTCGGCCCTCCTGAACGGACGCGGGAGCCTGCTGAACGGACATGGGAACTTACAGAAATCCCTTCCCGAACCCACGCAAGTCCTGCCTTGAACTCAACTCCAGCCACTTCCTGTGATGATGTTAAATGACTAGTTTGTATGTTGTATTCATTCCTAACATCATACCCAATTATTTGATAATATTTCAAAGTATACGAAACATCTCCACTTAAATAGCGTACTTGCCTAAATGAAATGCATCTCCATTTTGGAATAACTTTATAATATTCAAGAAACATCTCCATGATGGGTGTCCCTCCCTCAAGTGTTCCTCCTAATGCCTTTACTAACGAACACCTAGAGGTATGGGAGCCCACCATGATAGATGACACCCATTGTGTGACATTACAACAATTTAATTATGCTAGTTTGTGACATTCACTTCCTCCAGTTGGTCGTACCATATTTTGATCTCATTCTGGATAGATCTACCTTAAAATGTGAGAGCTTGAATAACCACCTAAGTGCCTATATGAACAAAGTAAAAACATACATGAAGTGAAAAAGTCGGTGAATGTGAGGTTGAAAGAAAAACATGATGTAAAAGAGAAAGAGACTAGGCCTCTCAATGATAAGAAGGAGCAGATTACTTCTTCTAGATAACCAGTTGTAAAGTTTGATGCAAAGGAAGTAGAGCAAGTAGGAAGAGAACTCCTTTCCAATTGAAATGTTGGAGCTATGAAGGATAACATTATGTCTGAGATTTCCCAAAGAAAATAAAAAATCAAGAGGTAAGCCTATACAATGTGCAAGAAGCTTTTACAGTGGAAGATGTAGGTGGAAATGTACCTTGGTTGTGTGTAACTATTACTAATAAGCAAGTAGAGCATCATGCAACCATGAAAAAAGTTGAAGGTAGATCTAGATTGGAAATACAAGGGCATGTAGCTTGCACATTGGACAAAAGGACCAATACTGTCAGGGGTAGGGCCATAGGCTAGAAAAAATCCCAATGGATCCTCCATAGCCTTGAAGTAATAGTATGAACAGAATGGATGTGGGAAGAATATCCCTGTCTTGTTTTAAATGAATATACTTTGTAATAAATCTGAAATATTTTTGTTGCTCATGAGTTTTGAAGAATGTAACAATGAGAAAAGAGTTGGTCTTAATGGGGAGGGGAACACAATGTACTTGGCTAATACCCCTTCTTGTATCATGTAATTTTGATATCTATTTCTCACATGGAAGGAGTAATATAAATATTTAACCTTATTAAAATTATAAACTCGCTTTGGTGGTGGCCGCACGCATAAGAGATAGGCGACTGGTAAATTCACCAAGGGAAAGTGAGGGTGGGGGGGGGGTGTATAACTTAGAAGGGGGTTTAGTCAGAGCCCCATTAACCCTGCAATCTTAGAAGAATTCCTCTAATCTTTCATTTATCCTAATCCTTTGTTAATTTTGTGCTAAACCTTGTTTACCATATAACTTTGTTTATTTTTGCTAAGGATGTTTAAGGGAAAGGTTAGTGGAGGATTAGGAAGGAAATTAATGGTGTTAAGGGAGATGTTGTTGGATGGTGAATAATGTCCATGCAAAGTGAGGGAATCCTAGGGAAAAGAGGTCTGAACTTGTCGAAATGGGCATGGTGAGGTCGGGATCAGGAGGAGGGGGAGGATGAGAGACGAATTTTAGGCTCAGACCTATATGTTGGAGTGAATCCTGGTAGTCAGATCTTGGTAAGGTTTTGTTTAACACAACTTATTGTTGAATACTGAGATTTAATCTGTGATTAAATTTTTGATTAGGATTTATTAAGATGAACTGATTCTATGCTTCCACATCCATTGAGTCAGTTGTGACTCGTGGTAATTGCTTAGCTTGATTTGGTTAATGGTTAAAGAAATTTTGGAGCTCGTATGTTTCTTTATGAATTTCTTAGCCTTCGATGGGTTTCATGTGGCACTGTAGATGAGAGAGGTGCATTACAATTCCTAGTGCGACGTACTCTAGTTCATATCCCATGTTTATGAAGAAATTATGGATTGATTTGGCTCCATATCCTTTGGTAGGTGGCCCAAAACAAGAAGGCTTAAAATGACAAGGTAGATTTCTTAGTATTGGCATTCTCTTGGAAGGATCTGCCCATGGGTTGAATTATGTGACATGAGTAATTTGTAGAGCTCCATTCACTTGACCAAGATGGTCCTCATGAAAATCACAACATGCAAAACTCTAAGCGGATCCACAAGGTCACATATGCTAAGATTAAACAAGGAATGAGTAGGCCCAAAAGATGGTTTTTGTGGTATGGTTAAAACAACAGTGAAGGTGCACATTCAAGGAATGTAGGACATAATTGGGAGAAGGTACAAGGGAGAAGTTAGAAGAGAAGCTCGGTTGACTTCAGCACAAGCCTTGGAACAACCACAAAAGAGAAACAATATATCCCACAACCATGGCCCTGCTTTGGTAGACCAAAATTCTTCTAAGATGTGCCATTACTGACATCTACCATGGCCTTCTTGTAGCGGGCGAAGAGGGTTTGAGCCTCTTAGCTAGAATTGGGCATTTGGACACCTATTCTCACAAAATTATTTTAAACCAACATGAGTTTGTTGCCAAGCTAAATGATCTAGCACACGGTCTTATAAGAAAAGTATTTTAGTGCAAATCCCCTCCCTCTCATGTGAGGCTCATCTAACACACGTAACAAATTGCAAAAAACACCAACAAAGTCCCCATGAACATAGAGGAGACACAGGAAGAAAAATCTAACATTGTTCTGATTATTACTATTTCAAATAACTTAGACTAGTTTACCTTGAACTAAATTTTCACATGTTTTAGATATCATTATGGTTGGTCTATTAATGATATGAACAGTGTGGATTCTCTTTTTTTGTCCAAAAGTCTAGGCCCATAGGGCATTAAATGTTTTTTTATTTATATTTATAGTATTATAACCATTAAAGATATGAATAGATATACAAAATTTAGTACTTTAAAAGTTTAAATTATGTTAGGTTTAGTAATACTAGCATAGATCTACAATGTTTTTATAATTTTATTTTTAGACAACATGAAATTTTTTAATAACTTTTATTTAGTTTTAAATTTTTTTTTTATGAGTTTTGATCTATTTTTTTAATTAATTTTTATTTGAACTTATTTTTTTATGAATAGACATGCATTTTTTAATTACTTTTTATTTTTGGTAACATAATCTTACTTTACCTCACATCTTTGGAGAGAGTGTGTTTTAAGAGTGAGCGGACTTCTTTACCATAATCTTTGGAGAGAGTGTGTTTTAAGAGTGAGCTAGCTCCTTTAGTTTGCTGCTCACATGCTCTTCATGTACACGGTAGATATGGGTTGACATGACAGTTATTACTTGTGGGCATATTTATACATATTAAACTGCATTAGACTCTCCCCCTCAGCACTCATCGAGTTGTGTATCTTTTGGATGGTATGGCTTTACATCTAGTACTGTATCTTTTCCTCCTTGATGGTAGCCCATTTCCTGGGTTTGCTTTGTAAGATTCCCTTTGATTCAATGAATAACACGGACAGGCTTTTTTCTTTACGAAAAAAGATATTAAATAATTGTTTTTCTTGTTTATTGTAATCAACTAATGTATAGTTATTTAATTTGTGGTTAATGAAAGTTGATAAATTTACAAATTGAATTAAATGTTGCATGAAGTATTATAATAATACAGAATAATATATATTTATTTCAATGTTATTTTTTATGAAACAAATAACATAAATTTAAGATACTTTTACATAAATTATTTTCCAAAGATTTTAGATATTAACATGTATTAATGTGACATATATTTTTTCTCAAATAAATTAATAAAGAAAATAATAGTTATAAAAAATATGTTTGAACAATAACGTTAAAACTAATCAATAGATTTAGGAATAATATATTTTGATTTAAAATTATAATTGTAATTTTTTTATTATAAAATCTCAATATATCTTTGAAGTTTAAATTTTTATTAAAATAAACTTTTAATTTTCAATATATTTTTTAAATATTTATAAATTTATAATGTTTACCAAATCTCATCCTCGATGTTCTAAACCTTAAAAATATCTACCTATACCATTATAGGGTATGTATTCTATTTATAGGACCTTAAGAACAGTCACTATTCCCCATGAAAATAATGACCATTCAAAATATTTTCATATTATCTAAAATGTAGCACTTTGCCTTAGTTATAATTTACCTAAGTTATAACTTAGGTGGATAAAAAATATTCAAATAGTGCATTTCTTAATAAAGTATTTTTTAATAATAACAATTAACAAGTTAAAGTATCTAGGTTTTCACATTTAGAAGACATTATTGCTGGTTTTTGGTATATACAAGTTTCTAACATTTAATTTTGGATGGGTTAAAAGCCATGAATTTAATAAAAGTAGGATGGAGGGAAGGATTTAATATTTTTTATTAAATTACGAGTATTGAGTCGAAACAAGGTTTTGTTTTATTTATTTATTTATTAACTTGATGGAATATTTTAATGAGCTGTAGAGTCTTATAAGAGTGGAGGTGACATGATCATAAAGCTTAAAGATGAACATCATTTTTCCTCGTGGATTTGGGACCAACATAAATGATGAACTTATGACATTATGGGCATTGATAATGTTTTTCACCAATGCTAGTATAATGTCTTTCGAGATACTGGGTGGTTACAAGATTATAATTTATTGATTGGGATTCAGAAAAACAAGAACTATAGGTGTTATCACATGAGCATTGGTGTCAAAAAATCAAGGAGTTGTTTTATGCCTTTAATATCTAAACTTTTCAACATATTTTCCAAGCATTGAACATAGAAGTAAATACATTGTCAAAAATAGATATTGAATTGGAGGAAGGTCTACTTCATTTTGAAGAACATTTAAAGAATGCCATTGTTTAGAGTGGAACATAATGCATGTATTGATTATATCATACAATACCTTATGTCATATGAAGCTACAATTTTGTGTTTTTAGTATTAGTTTTCATCTTAGTTTATTTGAAAACAACTATTTATGCAAGCTTTGTTTGTATTTTTATGTCTTTTTTTTAATCATATGGTCTATATAGCTTATGATGATTTGTTTAGTTTTTTCTCTCATATTAGGTTGTAATTCCCTTTGTACAATTAAAAAATGTCTATAATTTAATGAGCATTTCTCTGTTTGATTCAAAATGAATATCAAGAAACAATTTTTTCCTTGTTGAAAAAAGGTTATAAACCTTGTTTTCATTTATATTACAAAGATTAATGCAATAAGTCCAACATGTTAGATTTATAGTACAAAAACTATTTATGGAGCAATTGTTAAAAATATTGGTAAAACTTGCAATAACAAATTCAAACAATAAAAAGGGAATAATTTAGAAAGCACTATCAATACACATGTTATTTTTATAATATGTATGTAGTTTTAAAACAATACAAATTAAATTTATTTATGCTATATTTACTTTAATGTAGATATTAATTGATTTTGTTATTGTAATTTGAATTTATCCATAAGATTGGAAAATTTAAAGGCATTGAAATAGATGATACCTAAAACATGTTAGTAGGGATGATGCAAAAAGTGTACAAGGAAATGGTCAAAGAAATAAGAATAATTGAATCGCAAGAGGATTTTATATTTTATTTAATTTACTATCTTCAATGAATTTTTTCTACTTGATGCTACATTCATATGATTAACATTGGATTATCTATGGGTTGTGAGTATGTTGGAGTAAAGGGATAATTGAAAGCTTGTAAGTATGTATGTTATTTTAAGTTCCTTATTTTTTATGAATAGAGCATGAAGAAACCTTAATACACATATATACACATTGACATAGAATATAAAAATAATAGGAAAAAATATATGGAGTGAAACATGAAGAAACATTAATACACACATTGGCATAGAATATAATAATAATAAGAAACAATGTATGGAGTGTAGCCACCATAATATATGTCTAGATATGACATGAAAATGATTTAGAAAAATTGTTTAATTATGTATGAGTAACTCACTGTGTAAGCTATGTTTTTGTTTATAGATAGAACCTTATAGTTTACTTCAATTGAGCATCCATTTAAACAACAACAATTCCCTATAATCATCAAGGGATAAACACTTTTTATTTATTATTAACTTAAAAATATTTCTTGAGTAAAAATGGGCATTTATATAAACACATAAAAGATCATTAGTCATTTCCTTCATGAAAATGTATAACTAGTATTAATTATAATACTATAAATATAAATATTGATTTATATGACTACTTGTACTATAAAAATAACTATACATTATTACATATTTGTAATATGCATTAGGTATATTAAATATCTTCCTCCTTTAAAATTTCTTTGTCCACAAAGTATACATAGAAAAATGTAATGAGAAAAATATATATTAATAAACATTAATAATCAAATAACTAATGAAAAGACACTTTGATGAAAGGTTATGCCTCTTTACGAAAGGGCACCCAACATGGGTATTTATACAAGTAGCATTTTCTAATTTAATATAGTTATCTTATCAATCATATATTTTATTATTCATGGATTATTGTGGTCTGGCTTATCTACGCTTTTTATTTCTATCAGAAACAAAATTTCTTTGTTTCATTGGTAATGCAACCCGTTGTTGGGATAGATTCCAACCTTTGGAAATCATTTGGATTTTATCCATTATCCCAGACTTCCTTGAAATTGATATTTAACCATACACCCCCATGTTTCACTCACCATACCTCCCATGTCTGTACATCCTCTCTGGCCCTCTTTTTCTCCTTCCTCCTCCTATATGCACCAACCATCCTTGATGTGTTCCACACTTTAGGTCCCACACCTTCCTTTTTAGGATGAATTAATCCTCCCTTTATCCAACTTAGTCTATTTGGTTATTTTTCCTAACTTAGGAAGTCATTATCACTTAGCTAGAGTATGGGGGGCACACCTAGGGGTTATATTCCACTTACTGTATCTGCATTCATGATTTTATGTGTCTTTGGGACCAATTCCTACATTTTAGGAGCCCACTCTAAGTGCCACCAACAGTCTCTTTCAGTAGACCTTGGTAGGTAAGCAATCATGTTGAGTAATGTTCAAGTTACAATAACTTAGATCACAACCAGTTAGCCTAGTGCTAGTTTTGCATGCATGTAGGGAGTGTGGTGCCTTTTTTTCCACCTACCTCATCAATTAACTGATTGTAGACTGATTAGGTCATCTGAAGTTAGACTAGTTAGCTCCAACTGTCATTTTTCCACACTGAGTTAGCAGATTAGTCAGGTTTAGTTAGTAGATTTGAATTCTATCTTTAGCATTCGAATTCTATTTATTGTACTAACACTATATTACTGAATAATTAATTGAGATTAATGTTATGATAATCTGAGCAATGCTTGTCTGATTTCTATTAAATTTCGGTGATGAATCCATTGTTCAGTTTAGATTGATTTGATAATTCCACTGCATACTTCTTTTCATGTAGCTCTCATTTTGCCTTGTAGATCTATGGTTCATGAAATTTAACATGGTATCATAGCCTATGTTCAAGACAAAAAAAAAACTCTAAGACCTCCATGCTTTCACCATAAGCAATAGAGTTTTCACATAATTCATAGAATCATAGCATTTCTCCCTTTGGATTTTGTCCAAAGAAGTCTATCCAGGTGTGATGGACTTTGAAAAAGTGCAGATGTCATGGTGGAAGGGTTTGAAATGACATATGATTGAAAATTGGATTGTTTTGTAGTGATTTTTTGTAGGTACCTATGTATCTTTTTGAATATTTGACTGGTCAGCATACATTGAAATGGATAATTTGTTTGCTCTTACACCCAGAATCCTTACACCCTTCAACTACATTGATTGAAGGGAATATATGTAGATAGTATTAACTCTGTCACTGCAATATTGGGACAAAGTATAAAATCACAAGTGATTCAATTGACAAATTACACATGAAATGATGCAACGGTACTGCAACAGGAGGTTGCAGTTCTGTATTATTAGTAAAAGAATGAATTATACAATACAATGTCATGTAGAATGCATGAATTCCAAGCTAATTCAAATTCTCTAGGAAGTCATTCGAATTGCATGGATGGGTGTATCTTAACTAAATGTTAGCAACACTAGACACACTTAGTTAACCACTAATATAGCCATAACTAACTCTCACACTAAGTCTTAATTGAATCAGAGTGCAATAGATGACTAAGTCTAACTGAAAGTAACTCAGACGCATGTCACTCCATGCAAAATAGTAGGTGGTAGTGCATCATTGAATCCAAGTAGCTCCAATGGAGTTAACTGAAGTGGTACTAGTCATCAGAAGTGGTTGGGGGTGCATTAATTGACTCTAGTTCATCCCAATCATCCCAAAATAGATAATTCCATTATGGAGGCACCTTTACAACTCAAATTAACTAATTTTTAGGTGAAATAATAATCAGTTAGCTATTAGGTGCACTTATGACACTTAGTTCACCCCATAATTGCTTCCTGATTGAAGGAGGAAGCCCAGTTAGCCTCTCTGATTGAAGGAGGAAGCCCAATTAGCCTCCTTGATTGAAGGAGAAGGCTTAGTTGTCCTCCTTGATTGAAGTAAGGCATGGGTGTGCTCATACCAATGTCATAGTGTGCTCATCTGATGCCAAGTAAGTCAATCAAACTTAGGATAGTGGGTAAATAGGCCAAAATTGGCCAAATAAGTGTCTATGTTGGGTAAATGACTCCAACACCCCCCGTTAAGCTATACTTAAGAGGAGTAAAATAAAATGCATGAAATTATAGGGCCTTGGAAACAATGGCCATAGGTCACCCTATACAAAAATGTAACTCTAACAACTCTCAAAATAAATCTAAGTGAGGAAAGAGGGAAAACCCAATGGGAACAAAACCCCCCCTCAAGATGAACATTGAAGAAGTAACTAATCACCTTGATGAACTCACCCCCAACAGTGAATGGAGTTAAGTGAATATTTTCTCTGTAAAGCTCTTGATGAAGATATCTGCAATCTGCTCATCTATAGGCTAGTATTGCAAAACTATGGTCATGTCATGCACCAACTCCCTGATGTAGTGCATGTGAATCTCTATATGTTGGGCCCTCTTCTTGGTAACTAGATCTCTGGATATCTTAATAGTACTTTGATTGTCACAAAATATGACTGTGGACAAAGTACTACCAATCTCAAACTCTGAAATAATTTCTTGCAACCAAACAGCTTAGATGCAAGCATTCACTGCTCCCCTGTACTCGGCCTCTACTAAAGAAAATGCAATGGAGGATTGATTTTTGCTGTAATAGAAAATGGGGCCACCACCAAACATAAATACATACCCAAAACTGGACTTCTGATCAGTAGAATCCCCTTTCCAATCTAAATCCGTATATCCAACCAACTCTAGCTCTGAATCTGCAGCATAGTGAATGTACTAAAGGATCCTCTTGGCTACCTTACAATGTAGATCATGAGGCTAATTAATGTATCTTGATACAACATTCACATCATAACATATATCATACTGTGAATGAGTCAATTAAAGCAAGATACCAATCAGCTGGTGGTAGATAGTGCAATCCATGGGGAGAGTCTTTTTTCACTCTTCAAGGCTAAATCCTGAGAGGAAATGGAATGGTGCAGCCTTAAATTCAGCCATGTTAAACTTCACTAATAGGTATTAAATGTATTTATACTAAGCTACCATTATCCCATCAAAATTTTGTGCAATTTCGAGCCCTAAAAACTGTTTCAATAGGCCCAAATCGCTTATGTCAAATGCATCATGAAGAAAGTTTTAATGAATGAAATGTGATACCATTAATAAAGAGATCATAAAAATATAAAAAAATTATAAGTAAATGATCATCATACTGCTGTAGATACACATTTGGATCACACTTACACCCTTGGAATTTTTGTGAAAGAAGAAATGAAACCATCTTGGCATACCATGATCTTAGGGCCTGTTTCAACCTGTATAATGACTTTTGCAATTTGCAAACCAAAGTAGGGTCTAAAATGTATCCATTAGGATGCTTCATGCATATCTCCTGATGAAGATCTCCATGTAGAAAGGAACTAGTTATTGACATCCATATGATGCACTTCCCAGTGCTTGGATGCCATGTTAGATTTTAATCATTCAAGCTAGAATTATGATCTTGGGATATTTAATTGATAGAATAACATGCACAACAATAAACACAAGAGATAAGAGACACAGAGAATTTTCCTCGAGGAAACCTTAAAGGATAAAACCCCGTAACTTCCTTAGAGATAAAATCAGCACCAAAAGTAAAACCTGAAAACATAAAGATGATCTCCTGACAGCAGTAGTCCCATTCTCTGATCCCAACTTCTTCTCTCTCACTCATGCGCCCCAGTGAGTGAGTGTGTGTGTTGTAAATAGAGAGGCCCACTCTCTATTTATATTCTTTCGTTCACTTAATGTCGACTCCAACATGTCGGCCTCACATAACAATTACTTACTAGAGCCGACATCTCTAGGAGAGTCTAATAACCCTAGTGCCCCACAACTTGTGGGCACTTTGCCCCTCCGACCAACAAGGAGGGTTATCCTTAACACAATGGTGGGGACTATTGCCCCGAATTACAATAACTCACCTAGGGTCAGCTTCTCTAGGATAGTGTAATAACCCTATGGCCCCACAACTACAGGGAATTTAACCCTTGATCAATAGGAGGGTTACCCACAATGACTTGACATGACTTGTTTACATTATTGAATCTCCCGATAGGCACATCGAGGCAGGACATGACTCTAATACATTACAGACACTTCCTGGAATAAACATCGAGGTACAATACATAAGATATACAAGTGACTACATTCCGAAGTTACAAATACATTAACACTCCCTCTTAACTAGGAATGTATTCTCTCGACACAATTTATCAGCACAAGTCTTCTTCTCTGTATCATCTGGGTCATCATCAAGTCCTTGTCATCTTCAATAGATCTTCATATTCAGGCCATCTTTCATCTTCAAGTCATCTTCATCTAGATCTGGATCATCATCACTGGATCTAGATCATCACTTGATCTAGATCATCTCTGCTGGATAAACATCATTGTATCTGGTTCATCACTGGATCTGGATCATCATCACTGGATCTGGATCATCACTGGATCTAGATCATTTCTGTTGGATAATCATCACTAGATCTGGATCATCACTCGATTTGGATCATCATTGGGTCATCATCACTAGTGCTATCTCATGATTCTTCTCGTCACAGGAAGTTCTACAGAGCCAACCCTTTTTCATGTTGGTTGTAGGCCTAGACTCCATGTAGGTATTATTCAGTGCTTATATCTGACCCTAAGTCAAAATGTCCCACCCAACACTTACATTTGACCTTATCTCGTCAGAAAGGCATGCCCAACACTCATATTTGACCATGAGAGGAACAAATCCACCATCATGTCAGAATGGCCTAGCCCTTACATCTGACCATGGAAGGAACCTAATTCTCTCACCATGTCAGAATAGCCCAGCCCTTACATCTGACCATGGAAAGAACCTAATCCTCTCACCATGTCAGAATGGCCCAACCCTTACATCTGACCATGGAAAGAACCTACTCTTTTCACCATGTCAGAATGCCTCTCAGTTCCAGACTAAGGGTTCCTGGTAACTGACCAGGTGCCTCCATTCTCCCAAAGAATGGCATCAACCCTTATATCTGATCAAGTGGGAGAACATCCCTCAATCACATTAAAATGGCCCTATGCTTATATATGATCATGTGAGACTACATCCCATAGTCATATTAGAATGGCCCTCAGTCCCACACTGAGTATTCCCGGTAACTAACTAGGTACCTCCATTCAGATAATGGCAATTAGTGCTTATATCTGATCATGTGGGAACACATCCCACAATTTCCTCAGAATGGATTAGAACTCACATCTGACATGGAAGGAAGAAATCCTCCCACCATGACAGAATTGCTCAGCCCTTACATCTGACCATGGAAGGAACCAATTCTCTCACCATGTTAGAATGGATCTCAGCTCTAGGTTGAGTATTCCTAGTAACTGACTAGGTACCTCCATTCAGAGAATGGCATTCAACACTTATATTTGATCATTTAGGAACCAATCCTATAGTCACCTTAGAATGGCTCAGCACTTATATTTGACATGTAAGGAACCAATCTTCTCATCATGACAGAATGGCTCAGCCTTTACATCTGACCGTGGAAGGAACCAATCCTCTCACCATGTCAAAATGACTCATGGACTCATCACTTCCCCTTGGAGGGAACCTCAATCTGGAGAACACCAAGCTTCTCCTTGAAGTACTCAAACTTCACTCTGGCCAATGGCTTAATCAACACATCAACTATTTTTTCGTCCGTCGCAACATACTAGAGCTTCACTACTCCTCTTTGCACCATATCCTTGATTATAGTGATATTTGATCTTGATATACTTCGCCTTGTCATGGAACACCCAGTTCTCCAAAAACTTCACACAACTCTGGATGTTGCAATATATACAAGTACCATCTAACTCGAGATCAAATAAATCAGGCAGCAGCTTCCTTAGCCATACTACCTCACAACTAGCTGAAAAGGATGTGACATACTCTACTTCAGCTACACTCAGTGCCATGCAAGACTGTTTCTCGCTAAAACAAGACATCACATCTGATCCCATACTGAAGCAACACCCTAAAGTGCTCTTCCTATCGATGGCACTACCTGCCCAATCTGAATCAACATAACCTTCCAGGTTAATCTTTTGATTCACCTCATACTTGAGCCCATAATCAACTGTACCCTTTAGGTACCTCAGAATATGCTTTGCAGCAATCAAGTGAAAATGTCTCAGATCTGTGAGGAATTGGCTCAAAGTGTTCACAGCAAAGAAAATATTGGGTCTCGTGTTTTTTAGGTACATCACACTACTACATTTCGATCCAAAATCCGACGGTTACTTCCGACGGCGCATGGATTTTTTCTTTTAACTGTACCAAAAATCACAAATATAATTTTTTTTTTGTAAATGTGGCCACAACCGTCTCTTAAGCGACGGCTATTCTCATAACCGTCGCTTAAGCGACGGCTCGTTAGTAAGCGGCGAATTCAAGAACTCATGCTTTATTTTCTTTCTTTTCTTGTTAAAGTTTGGTGCTAATCTCCTAGGAATGGTTTGCTTTGGGGTTTATTTTTGAGCATTTAGCAGATTCTGGTGTATGAGGGAAGGGCCTGTGAATTGGAGGGGTGGATGTGTTTTCTGCGTTTGAAATCATCTTGAGTATTGCAAAAATGGGTTGTTTCTTGCTTGTTTTTGAAGGTTTCAGTAGGTAGTCGCAGCAAGTAGGGGTTTGGAAGATTTTAACTAGTCTTTGGATTGCTGAAACTTGAAGTAAAAAAGTGGCACGTCTGTGAAATGAACGGTCTGGTTTTGGAGCAGTAGACGAGGGTTTCTGGCTTTAGACTATTGATTTTTGTTCATCACAGGCAAAGAATGAATGGTGAAGGGGAAAATATTGAGATTTAACTAAACCAAGATGTGCAAAATACTGTTCCAATGTGTGGTGGAAAGTATAGTTGTGGCACCTAAGGCGTAAATGTAGAAGGATTTGCAGGAGATCAGATGGATTTAAGGGATAACGGGTAGGCTCAGCTGACTTGGAGGTGGTGAGGCGGTGGTGCTTTTGTTCTGTGATAATCTTAGCGGGGAGTATTGGAGGATGCAGGACATTATCGAAGGAGGAAATCGTCCATGGGAAGAGCTTATCCCAGATGCTCTTACCCTAATTTTCAAGAAAATTCCATTCCAGGAGATTCTGACTGTCATTCCTAGGGTTTGTAAGTCTTGGAAGAAGGTGGCCAGCCAACCAGATTGCTGACATGAGATTAATATTGAATACTGGTGCCGTCGTTGCAAGCCAGAGAACACTGATAGAATGGTTCGGATGCTTGTCTCCAGGAGCTGAGGGTCGATGCGCAAATTAGAGGTGTCTGGATTGAGAAACGACACGATCTTCGCCTTCATTGCTAGAGACAGTAAGTATATCTGTACAATCTTCTAGTTATATAAAGTTTGTTCGCATAACTTGTCAACTCATTGTTTCGAAGATCACGGATTAAGATATATGTTCGAATTCGGTTTCCGTTGGTTAGGTTTAACCTTTGCAGTCTTGGAAGTGATTTATCATATGTGCCTTTTAAAATTGTTTCTATAAATAAGAGTAAGAATGGTAGATAATTGCAATAGAGGAGTTGCTGAATATAATGTTGTGCATGGAAACCTTAAGAAGTAAAATAAAACTGGATTGGAGAATAAAGGATTTAGCTCATCTGAACTGGAAGAAGCTTGCTAGGTTATGAGAATGGACTCAGGTGAGTCATGAATAAATGACATTATCAACTATAGTCCGGTTATTCTAGGTAGTGACGGTGTATAGGGATACTTGGAATATTTTGATTTGCATCCAAACAATGAGCATTTTTGTTAGGCCAGATGAATGTCAAGTGGGTACATGTCTCTGTCACAATCTTGCAGTCTGATTGCTTTTAGTTTTGGTTCTTTGTTGATTTCCGTAGTTCAATTTAGGAATACAGATGATAAAATATTGCCGATCCCTTTCCTTGCATTGCAAGCAATAAGCATCCCGCAGTGCAGTATTAATGATTATGTAGGATGGATTATATACAGTAGCTTATGAGTTATAGGATGGGTTGTATGTACCTCATAACCTTATGAGGTCTTCCACATCCGAGATATATTCCAGGCCTATATAGTTATTATTAGCCTGTATGCCTTCTATTTGTTGAGGTAAATGTTCTGCATGATATGACATATCAATACTTTGTTATTGTAGTTTGCACCCTCAATTTTTGTTGTTTTGTTTCGACAAAAGAGCTGGCTGTTAGAATACAAGATTGCGCTATCTATAGATGAATGGGTCATGTTTGATATTCACGAAAAGGAGTTCAATCCATGTCCAAAAGCAATGCATTTCATACAAAAGCATTGCTAAGCCTATTTTCATTTCTCAAGGATAGGAGTTGTTAAAGACATTAAAATGTAGGAGTTGCCTGCACAAATTCAAAGATTCCAAGGGATGACTAGTTAAAGGTTTATTTAGACCTTTGATGGTTTTTGAGTTCTTTTCTTCCTCATCAGCAACCTGGTTGTATTTTTATCCCCTCCATTCTCATTATGGGTACAGTAACGTCTCTCTTTATATTCATATGAGCACCCCCAGAATCTAGTTGCATCTCTGGGGAAATAGCAAAATCAAGTAGGAAAAATTATAGAAGAATGTACGATGGGTAGGGAAAGGATTGGAAACTTATTTTTAGTACATTTCTTCTTATCCTTATTGGAAAAATTAGTAAATTATAGAAGAATGTGGGGGGGGGGGTGTGGGTGGGGGAGTGGGGTCATTGGGTTGCAAGGGTTCACACATCAATTGGAAACTTATTAAATGTGGGGGTCTTGGTAAGGGGTGGGGCCATTAGGTTGCAAGGGTTCAGAACTTCAGCATCAATTGGAAACTTATTTTAATACATTTATGCTTATCCTTGTATTTCCATAACACCAGGTATGTGGAAAACCTGAGCTAAAAAGTATTCCCGGTTGAAATTCTTTGAAGTAAGGTAATAACTAATGAAATCCATTTCACCAGTCATTGTTCTCTAATGAATACTCTCCCTCAGCATAGTTCTATATTGCAGCAGGACATAGAAAATTCATGCAATCCTACTTCCAAAATTCATCCTTGTTTTCATATTAGAAGGTTGTGGACCAAGAGTCAGTCTATGCAAGCAAATGGTTCATGAGAAGAATAGATGACAAACATGTTCTTACACATTGCATCAATTGTCTTGGTAGTGTTGGAAAGTTTAGTTGATCCTTGGAAAAATAGTAAATTTGAATATCCTCTCTTTAGTTATGTCATCTTAACATTTTAGGGGTTGTAATATTGACATATTTTATGTACACCGCTTCAAATTCCAATCAAACAAGGCTCCACTGGGTTCTCCTGTGGTTGAAGACATTTTTTTGTCGCCCCAAATTTCTTCTCTTTATTTCCTCTTCACCAACGTTGACCTGTATGACTTGTAGAGCCTTAAGGGCAGCCTTTCCTATGTTTTGTAGCGTCTTCTTGCTTCTTTTGTTATGCTAACTATTCTTCTCTCCTCTTATTCCAATATTGTTGTATTTGTCTTTGGGGAGTGTATCAGTTGACTGATTAGCCATCTAGCAAAGACCAACAAACCAATTGTGTGCTATTAAGTTCCACTGGAGGACAACTTACATTGCTGAGGCTAGAAAAAATATTCTCTGCCATTTTGATTTTTTCAAATGCATTTGAAGAATGAAAAGCCATGAGAAGAACTTCCAAATGAAATAGGGATGGAAGACTTGCACAAACTTCTTGGATATTTAAGCACTCAATACTGGTAACTATTCTTGGGGTTCCGAGGCTGTGACCCATCAATATAGGACCCAAATGCCACCATACCATCCATTTCGTCATGTCATGCCAAGTGAGTGAGATACCAGGGTGCTCCATGCATAATGAAAGACCACATTATTTAGGTGTCAAATACATCAAGAACAATAGAGGGCTCATGATGAAGATAAACTATATACCATGAACAAGTGCAACATCATTCTCCATCAATCAATCACAGAGCATCAACATCAAGAACCCAAGGCATCATCACAAAGGAAAGAATCGATACTATGCTATCCAAATATCCATTAACCTATCATCCCCTATCAAAGTTGTGAATAAATTCACAAGCAGACACCCATACAAAACGCGGGGTAACAAGACACATTTAACTTAAACAAAGTAGAAGGTGTTGAGCCAATTGAAAATTCCACTGAGATGTTAGTTTGATTAGACCGCTTCCTCATTTCCGGCTGTAGAATGGATTGTTGGGCATGATTTTTGTTGAGTGGTAGTGTGATCCAGTTGGTCGTGCAGGTTCTGTCATTAGTTGAGCTGAGAGGGTTGGTTCTGGAGAAAAGCTGCTGAGTTTTATGTTGCTATTTATTGAGTATATTTTCTTTGGATATGGATTTTTTATTGTCTAGATCACTGAGTCAGGAAAGCATATGTCCCGGAGGCTGGAAAATATATCCCAGCTGGACCTAAGTAGGATGCAATTTTGAAATGAATCTGGTGTTATGCAAAATCTGTAGATATGATAGCTTATGCTAAAATGGTTTCTTTCTTGTCAGTTTCAATGATAATTAATGCAGAATCTATAGCATAAGAAGAAATCAGAACCATGGCCACTGATCAGTGTCTCTTTAGGCTAAGTGCATCATAATTTCTTTAATTCCTTTGTCTGCTGAGATTTACAATTGGATATATAAATGATATTAATTTTACAGGACAAGTTTTCAAAATTTTTGGGCTAGATGTTCATTTACCAGGATATGGGTATATGGATGCATATGGTATGGACGTAAAATTTATTCAAAATTGTCAGATATAGAGTTGGTTCAAAATAATAAATTTTATGTATCACATAAATGATAATTTAACTGAAAGTTGAAACATAGAAAGCTAGGGGTGATTGTAGTGGTTTTTCGTGATGACTAGGGCTTGAATCTGTAGATTCGTTTTTGTTAGTTTTGTTTTTATGTTGCTATTTCTGGAGCAGGTTTTCTTTGAATATAGCTGTTTTCGTGTCTGGACTCTGGATTGCCCAGTCAGGATAGCATATGTCCTAGTATGGCTGGGAAATATATCCCTGGAAGATCTCAGTTTGATGCTATTCTTAATGGATCTGGTTTATATGCAAAATCACTAGCTCTGCTAGCATACACTAAAAGGATTTCCTTCTTTTCTAGTTTTAATGATAATTTTGGGAAAAATCATAATACTGGTCCACTTCCTGAATATTTTGTCAGCACTTTATTGATAATTGATATTATAGTTAGTGTTGTTATTAGGTCTTGGTACAAATCCTTTGAATAATAGAGCTCTTTGGTTGTATAGAGAGGCCTTTTGATAATAGTGTGATTCTCTTGGCTTCAATATTTGTTTTAACAGACATAAGGAATTTAAGCCAATAAATATTGCATCCAGTCACTAAATGAACTGTAAAATAAAATTCTATGTGCTGGGGTTTTGCAGGTTATTTCATTAATATGTTACTTGATGGAAAAAAAGAATGACAGAGGACCTTTCTTGGTAGTAGTGCCTTCATCTGTATTGTCTGGTTGGCTAAGTGAAATTAGCTTTTGGGCCCCTAGCATCAATAAAATTGCATATACAGGCTCTCCTGAAGATCGCCGCCATTATTCAGGTAAAACTCAAGCATCGAACTGTTCTGGTTTACTTGGAGACTTTCTGTGATGGCAGAGATAATGCATATCTAACTTCTGTTGCATTTTTTGCATTTGTTTATGGTTGAGCCAGGGAGAGCATTTCTCAGCAGAAATTCAATATGCTCTTAACTATATATGAATACTTGATGAACAAACATGATCGACTAAGACTGAGTAAAATTTTATGGAATTATATCATAATTGATTAGGGACATCGCATAAAAAATGCATCTTGCAAACTGAATGCTGAGTTGAAGCACTACCAAAGCAGTCATTGATTGTTGCTCACAGGAATGCCACTCCAGGTTGGGTAGTTATTGAATTGAAGCTTGTTTTTATTTGTTCTGAACTGTTGGCAATAGGTAACTAAATATGAAGGGTTATCAATATTTGTGAGTAATTCTAAAATCCATTGCTGCTCATTGCTTCCAGTCTTATTATTTCATGCTTCTTTTCAATGATTACTCTAAACTGTTTCTTATGGATTTTGTGCTTGTATTTTTCTTACTACCATGTTGTTTGTTTGTAAGTACAGGCCTTGCGTAGAATAAATATTATAGTTATGGATTTTTTAGTGTTTTTCCAAGTCTTCTTGTTAACATGCATTTTGTTCATAGAATAATCTTGAGGAACTCTGGGCTCTTCTAAATTTCTTGCTACCAAGATGTCTAGATTTTCATCTAGAGAACCAACAGAAGAGAACGTTAAAGAAAAGGGATTCATTTTCAGAATTGTCATCTATCCGTTCATATAACAATAGCATGGAGCATGCTAGAGCTATCCATTCTATGATTTGTGTCAGATGGTTGTAGCTTCCTTAACCTTTGTGGAGACTTTGTGGTCAACCCTGGACATCTTGCAACAATTAACACCAGCAGCATCCTATTTAGCTACAACTGTAATATCATCGGTTAGCAACAGCATTTCCTCAACAGTCTTTTGATGCATTTCCTATGACTGCACCTGCTGAGCTACTGCTTAAGTCTCTTTGTTTGGCAAAGGCCTTTATTTAATAGTCTTCTGATACTCTTTTTGGATTTGGAATAACAATTGAGCATCTCAGTTCCCAGAAACACAAATTACCATCTTCAAATTTGTATCAGAGCATGTACAAATCCACTCTTATGTACAGTAGTGCAAACAGTGAAGCAACAAAATTCAAATACTGAGTGAACTCACTACAAGTATACGATAAAATTGCAACACTGAGTAAACTACTAGAAATTGCTATTATAGATAATGAGTCAAACGCAGTCGGCATGGAAAACAAGGAAAGGTATACCACTTCGAAAAACGTTTTCATATTATGCCTAACTGGCAATAACTTAAATGCACGCAAAGCCTTTATAGGTGACCTCAGAATGATGTCGATAGAACTCTGTCTACACTAGATATCCATATATGGAGGGGTCAAAATCACATTGTAGGCCCAGAACTTGAGTGAAATGAACCAAAAAATATCTGCTTATGGAATCCTACTAAAGCCATACTTAAAAGCTAATGACAGCTTTAATGCTTTCAGGTTGGGTAGTGCAGTGACATGTGCAAAAAGCCAGATGGAAGATTATGGGTATCAATCATAGGTGCTAAAATATCCATTAAAATACTTAGAACTTTGTTTCTGCATATCTTGTCAGTTTTTGATGTTTTAGTTATAACTTTTATAAAATAAAAAACTATTGTCTGTCTTTCCTAGCTTATTTCTAGCTTGTATTCCCTCTCCAGTGTCACTTAATACGATTTCTTGTCAAGTACAATCTAGCAGACAGTCTTGGACCACTACCCCCACACTATCCATTCGTAGGGAATACCTTTTCTAGCTTATTCCTAGTTTTTATTCCCTCTCAAGTGTCACTTTGAAATATGACTTCTTGCCCCTTATCATTTAAGAAGCAACCTTGGACAAATAGTCCCACATTCTCAATGGCAATAGTGCATTTCTTGGTTAAAACTTACTTAGCTTATTCACTCTGATTATTGATTAGTCATTTTGGCAATGTAGGGCTCGAGGGCATCATCATTACTTGGCAATAGTGCATTTCTTGGTTAAAACTTACTTAGCTTATTCACTCTGATTATTGATTAGTCATTTTGGCAATGTAGGGCTCGAGGGAATCATCATTACTTGAATGCAGGACCAAATTCTCTTTCTTATGAAAATATAGCTTCATTGGTTTGACATAGTAGTTATGGAGAGGCCTGTAGAAGATGAATAGTTCAAGTTCTTGACAATCATTATGAAGCATTATTTCATTCAATTATTTTCTTTTATTCTTGCAGCAATTGTCACAGTAATTTCTCTTGATCTAGTTATTTTATCTAAGTAGACTGCTTTCTAAAAGCTTTCTAACTCTGTCGGCTCTCTACTTACTGACATGGATTCAAGATGTTGCCATGTATAGAGATCAAGACATACTGTAAATCTTAGTCACTGCACTCGGCGGATTTTCTCGATAAAATTTGAAATTCGTCGAATCTCAAGCATTGGTCAATGTAAAGGAGAATATCAAATTTACTGGCGAATTCAAAGGAGAATTTCAAATTTACCGGCGAATTTCAAAATTGGGTCATTGGTGAATTGAATGGCAAATTTTGAATTTAATGACTGCACTTT
>LPNX010078642.1:875592-890289 GCA_001517045.1 Pseudotsuga menziesii | reverse complement strand
TTTATCAATCCAGGCATTATTTTGGCGGCTTCTAAATGTAACATTGGGTTCCATAATTGCTTTTATATGGACAGGTTCCCAATTATTGAAAGATGATGGGCCGATTTTTTTATGTAGGATGCTGTTAACAAAGATACTTTGCTAGCAGGGGAAAAGGGTCAATGTGCACCAGCAAAGGTAAGCTGTATCTTAGAAAGGGAATTAGGATTCAAATTTCAAATGCATTTTAGTTAGAACAGTCGTTAAAATATAAAATGTTGTTTAGCATGCACCGCTGTTCATGCTGTCTTGGGAGCCTGATTTTAATTTTGGTTGCCTCGATCTTGTAATTACGATTGAGATTAGGTGGCCAAAATTTGGCTGTGTACAATATTTGCACTCTGCAAAGAATTAATTGGTCATTCTTATGCACATACTCTTTTGGGTTCTATTATTAGATTTCAAATCAGTAAAGATTAATTTTTATCATGTTGCTGCCCAGCCACTGTAATAGACATATAGGCTATTGAATACACATAAATATAGTTACTCTGAATATAATCACAAATATAATTACTCTGAATATGCTCTTTTTCAAGCATTTCTAGTATTTACAATTGCACATTATGTTGATGTTTGTATCTATGTGAGGCATCTTCACATGAAATGCCCTGGAAGTATGGACCTGCACATACATCCACTCGTCTAAGGGACCATATGGACCTGCACAGTGTGATCCCAATGGCCAAGTGAGGTTCAAATGAGCTGCACAACATGGCCATTGCGGGATGCATAATTGACTGCAAGTACAAAATGACTTACAGATGTTAGATTACATTGTAGCAATTATTTGACACAAGTCCATAGTGGATAGTGAATTATACAATTTTCTGCTTCAGAAATTAAGGGAAAGCAAGTTATATGGATTGCATTCAGTGTCTAAAGCCTTGTTCTATTGTAGCCTTCTCTATGGAGCAGAGGATCCATCAATTGTTGAGATGGTGTTGGACAGTCCTTTCTCTAATTTGTTTGATCTCATGATGGAGCTGGTTGACGTTTATAAAATTCGCCTTCCCAAGTTCACGGTATGCTTTTCATTTGTTTTTCAAGAGCATAGCAACCATTTCTTTTTCCTTAAATAAACTTTGATTTTCATTAAAATTAGTAAAAGATCACAATTTGTGCTTTTATTTTTCAATTGGCATTGCCTACAAATCATGAGGAATCTCCACAAGACTAGCATTTAGCCTATACTCATATGAATCAAAATAAAAAGTTTAACCATAAATTTTTGTAATAATTGCTCTGCTGCCACTGGATGAAAAGAACAGATGTCATCTCACAATGCAGTGTTCATCAACATGCATAAAACTCCACACATCAAAACAATATTTTTTCCTGCTTGCCCAGAAAATGGTTCTTCTATGACATTCTTTATCATAATTAATTCTTTTCCTTCTATATGGTGGTGATCAGTATATTAATCATTTGATCTCAAGAGTAATTTACCTAGTGATGAGCATTGGATCTTATTTCAGGTGAAGTTTCTATTGACAATCAGTTTCTTAAGATAATCTGACCATTATTGTGTTTTAGCTTGCTGACATTTTTCTGCATATGTAGATCACTATTCCAATTGAAAAGTGTTCCATATCTTCCCTGAACTAGCACACAGACTGCCACATCTTTTCAGGATAGCACTACTGGAGGTGGAAGTTGAAGTCCAAGATACAGGTAACAACTGTGCTGCCAGTTGTATTAGGTATGCTGCACGACCTTTTGTCTGAACCAAATGTACCTATACATTTGGAGATGGCATTTGCTTGAAAAATAACCTAACATGGCATTGATATGCTGGGTATTTGTTTTGAGCAATTATTTGTTTTGACATGAGTGCTAATCATCATCTTCTATTGTTGGTGTTTCGATTCATATTTTTGTTCAACTGTTTCCTTATATTTTTATAAACCCTTTTCTGAGCAGTGAAGGAAAGGTCTGATCATGGCGTTGGATTTCATCCCTCAGAGGAGTTCTCATCATTAATATAGGGCATGTTTATGTCTTTGAAGTCACAACTAAAATCCATGGCCATAAATAGAGGGTGCATCATCTTGCGAATTGTAGTAGACAGCATCTCCTATCACACTTTATTTGCCAGCGTTCTGTATTACACAGCTTTCACTCTCTGTCTATTAAATTGGCTTCCTCTTCGGTACTGCTAGATGCATCTATGATGCATTTGGACATTGTATTTGTCAAGGATTATTACTGGAGATGGATTGGTAACAAAGTCGGGTTTTCCAGGTAATTTTTTTTTATAAATTTTTTCACACTTTATCTGCCAGCGTTCTGTATTACACAGCTTTCACTCTCTGTCTATTAAATTGGCTTCCTCTTCGGTACTGCTAGATGCATCTATGATGCATTTGGACATTGTATTTGTCAAGGATTATTACTGGAGATGGATTGGTAACAAAGTCAGGTTTTCCAGGTAATTTTTTTTAAAAAAAAAATTCACACTTTATTTGCCAGCGTTCTGTATTACACAGCTTTCACTTTCTGTCTATTAAATTGGCTTCCTCTTCGGTACTGCTAGATGCATCTATTATGCATTTGGACATTGTATTTGTCAAGGATTATTATTGGAGATGGATTGGTAACAAAGTCAGGTTTTCCAGGTAATTTTTTAAAAAAAAAAAATTCACACTTTATTTGCTAGCGTTTTGTATTACACACCTTTCACTCTCTGTCTATTAAATTGGCTTCCTCTTTGGTACTGCTAGATGCATCTATGATGCATTTGGACATTGTATTTGTCAAGGATTATTACTGGATATGGATTGGTAACAAAGTCGGGTTTTCTAGGTATTTGTTTTTTAATTTTTTTCACAAACTGTCGCTTAAGCGACGACTTCAGGCATTTTTTTATTTTTAAAAATTGGAAAACCCGTCGCTTAGTCGACGGCTTCAGGAATTTTTTATTTTTAAAAAATTAGAAAACCCGTCGCTTAATCGACGGCTTCAGGCATTTTTTTATTTTTAAAAATTGGAAAACCCGTCGCTTAATCGACGGCTTCAGGCAGTTTTTATTTTTAAAAATTAGAAAACCCGTCGCTTAAGAGACGGTTCTTTGTGTCGCTTAACTAACGCATTCATCTCACCGACGGTAAAATTTGGTGTCGCTTAACCGACGGATTAAGCTGATGTCGGATAACCGACGACAAGTTTCCGACGCTTAAAAAAAAATCAAGGTGTCGTACATGCGACAGGGAAGTGTCGAAAATCTGACATTATGGCCGTCGAATTTTTTGTCAAAATGTAGTAGTGTCAAGGACCCAATCATCTAATGATACATCGTAGCATCAACCTCTTTTGATGAAGTATCACTCAATAGGTTTGGGTTTGATGCCATTGGTGTGGTCATGGCCTTGTAGTCCATCAACCTGAACCTATTCAGGATCGCTACTACATTTATTCCCTCTGAAGCGAAGCATCATTCTCCCTATGTATTTTGTACTCTATGCACTGAAACATTATGTACTGGAGTGACAAGTAGCTTCCACTGCTACTAATATTCTATGTATCCTTCTAGGGTCATTGGATACCAAGATCCTTTATCTTTGAATCTTTTCAGAAGTTCTTCTTGCACCCAACTGTGAGCTTGTCATCCTCTATAGGCTTTCATCTTCAACCTTGTAGCAAAGGTTAAGATATTCATCAAGCTCATTGTGTATGTGTTATCCCATGGGTGTCTTCTGAGCTCGTACAAGGCCTTCTTTTATTTGCACACATGATTCTCCCTGTCATGTGTCTCAACTCCCACTGGCTGCAAATGTATCTTCGTAGCTATGCCTTTTTTTCGTGAGAAGCCTCATGCTATGGATATTTCCTTGTATCCCATGATGTTTCCATATACCACATGATGGAACTACGAACTTTCCTTCATGTATCAATAATGCATCCTAGAGATCTTCTTGAACTGGTATTCCCTTTCTTATTGGTTACTTCTTCATAGCTGGCAAGTTCTGCATCAACGATGTTACTGCATTCATCATATTATTATTCCTCTTGAACTGTTGTCACTTGTTCTTCGAAACAAGTCTCGACCTTCTTTGCTTGTAGGTGATTTTACACGATCTTTCCTACAAGTCCAATGCATTAGTTGTATGGTTAGAAACATTTCATAAGGAATATTCATAATGGAAAATTCTTATGCATAAATATATGATCATGCAACTATTTTATCCAATACAACATTCATCCATATCTCACGAAACTTTCTAGATTCCTTCCATCTCTACCAGGACAACATTGATATTGTGCACTCATCCAATATGTCAACAAAGAGGTTTCATTCTAGATAAGTAGCAATGGAGAGTTGTATAGAACCATGAGCTACTTACCCATCACATGCGTATTAGTAGTATACTGTCATTAATGCAAACATTCTATCATGCATAATACATCAACTGAATATAAAAAAATGCATAAAAAAACAATATCATGAAAGGACAATTGAATAATTATCTTTATTTGTTTTGTGGGTAGACTCCTTCTTGAGCCTTCAACTTCATCATCTTCTTCATTCATAATAGCATCGTTTCTTATCCAAATGCTAAGATGGATGAGAGGTTCTTCAAGAGTTTAGTTCTTCATATTCCTAATTGCTTGAGGGACCTTCTTTGGATCATGAGAGCTTGATATTCAGTTTCTCCCATCTTCTCTTTTCTTATTACGAGTCGAGCTTCTTTTCTTGTGTGCACTCTTCCTAGAGTCTAGTGAAGGTAATCACTTCCTTTCAGCACACATTACTTGAATGAATGAAGCCCATGATCATGGGAGGCCATTCAAGGTGGCTATCACCACTTCTGCATTCTCCACTTCTTCTACTACTACTAGAATATGTTCTTTGATTTGAGAGACCCTCGTAAAGTATGACTGTATGGTCTCTGCATTCTAGATCTTCACATTCTTCAACTGTTTTCTCAAAGTAATATTCTGATTTTTTTTCTTCCATTCAAATATCTTGGTCAAGGAATGAAACATATCTTTTGGTGTCTTTGGGGAAGACACTTGTGGTATAAGGTGATCTGTGGTTGAATAAGTAATGATCTTCTTGGCCTTGACCAAGTTCTTCTGGTGTAAGTCTTTTAGCGTCGTCTCCCTCTAGAACTGGAACCTCTCTACTTGTGTAGGTGTCCAATTCATTTTCTTCAGAGAGATCATATACTTCCATGCTTGGAAGTTGTAAAATTCACCAATATTATCATCAATATGATGTGATAGATCACTTTGAAATGAGAACCTCAAATGAAAATAGCAAAAGATTAGATCTTACCAATTTGAGGTGTCCATCTTGGTTCTGAAGCTGGCTGATCAAGGGTTTTTTAAAGAAAAACTAATTTCAAAAACTTGGAATCTTTTAGATCTGATTGGATATAAATATATAACTCTTCAAGGTGAGCTGTCCAATGTACTCATTTTATGAAAACAGTGGAGGGAATCTCCCGAAACAGGAAGCCCTAGTTTTCCAATTTATTCTGCAGAAATGCCTGATACTATTTTTGTGGTATCTCCAAAATTACTACTCCTATATGTCTAAAAATTCACACTGAGGTAGTCTCACCTGTCCCTATTGCAACAATATAGGTTTCATCAAAATTGGTTTCACCAATTGGTACTTATGATCATTGTCCCAAGGTGACCTGTTATAGGACTGTTCAAAATAGTGAAGTTGTATGGAATGCCACGTGTCATTGTTTCATCCTCAGGTTTTAAAACTTGTGCCATAGATAGTAAATTCCATGTCCTTTCTATAACATCCTCATAAATTTCATTTGGACCTTTGTAGCCCAATATATAGCAATTCTCCCTAGGTGTCCTGTTTGGGGATGAATCCTGGGAGAGGCTGGAACCCTAACTTGGAGGAATCATATATCCTAGAATATAGTGAATCTAAGGCTGAAATTTGGACACAGTGTAAATTAGGATTGCGTATGCGTCTTGTGAAAGTTTTAGCTCCTGATACTTCTCCAATCCTGCGATATAATGTATGTACCAAAAATTATTAGTTTTAGTATTTTAGGGTTTTTCTGGCTGAGGGTCAAACTAGGGTTTGACTTTCACGGAGTTTCACCCAACCAAAAATCTCAAACCAGATATCTAAAATTCGATTTTTATGAGGAGATAAATCCTATGCTGTGCTCACTCACAAATTCCTCTTCTGTAGAAAGCCCTCATTTCCCTCACCAAAAATTGAAAATGCTCGGAATTGAATTTCATTTCGATTGAAAGACGCGCCATTCAATGGAGAGTCAACCTAGCATACTTTTTCTCATGGATTGTGGAGAGAGACCCAAAAAGTAAGAAGCACTAGATTTTGCAGCTGTATAATGTCTCCTTCTCAGGTTAGCTCTAATACTGTGTTAGATTTTTATCATTCAAGCTAGCAATATGATCTTAGGATCTTTAACTCAGAGAATAACATGCACAACAATAAACACAAGAGACAATACACAAAAATAATTTTCCATAGGGAAACCATAAACGAGAAAACCTAGCAACTTCCTCAGAGATAGAATCACCACCAAAATTAAAACCCAAAAACATAAAGATGATCTCGCGAAAGCAGTAGTCTCATTCTCTGATCCCAGCTTCTTCTCTCTCACTCATGCACCCCAGTGAGTGAGTGTGTGTGTTGTAAATAGAGAGGATCACTCTCTATTTATATTCTTTCATTCACTTAATGTCCAATACAACATGTCGGCCTCACTTAAAAATTACTTACTAGATCCGACATTTCTAGGAGAGTCTAATATCCCTAGTGCCCCACAACTTGTGGGGAATTTTCCCCTCCGACCAGCAAGGAGGGTTATTATTAACACAACGGTTGGGACTATTTCCGTGACTTACAATAACTCACCTATGGTTGACCTCTCTAGGATAGTCTAATAACCCTAGGGCCCCACAACTACGTGGACTTTAACCCTTGATCAATAGGAGGGTTACCCACAATGACTTGACATGACTTGTTTACATTATTGAATCTCCCGATAGGCACATCAAGGCATGACATGACTCAATACATTACAGACACTTCTCGAAATAAACATTGGGGAAAAATACATAAGATATACAAGTGAATACATTCTGAAGTTACAAATACATTAACACTCCCTCTTAACTAGGAAGGTATTATCTCGACACAATTTATCAGCATAAGTATTCTTCCCTATATCATCTGGATCATCATCGAGTCCTTGTCATCTTCAATTCATCTTCATATTCAGGTCATCTTTCATCTTCAAGGCATCTTCATCTAGATCTAGATCATCATCACTGGATATGGATCATCACTTGATCTGGATCATCTCTACTGGATCAACATCACTGGATCTGGATCATCACTAGATCTGTATCATCATTGGGTCATCATCACTAGTGCTATCTCATGATTCTTCTCATCACAGGAAGTTCTACAGAGCCAACCCTTTTTCATGCTGGTTATAGGCCTAGCCTCCATGTAGGTTTTCTTCAGCGCTTATATCTGACCCTAAGTTAGAATGGCCTTCCCAACCCTTACATCTGACCTTATCTCATCAGAAAGGAACGCCGAGCACTCACATCTAACCATGAGAGGAACAAATCCACCATCATGTCATAATGGCCAAACCCTTACCTCTGACCATGGAAGGAACCTAATCCTCTCACCATTTCATAATGGCCGAGCCCTTACATCTGACCATGGAAGGAACCTAATCCTCTCACCATGTCAAAATGGACCAACCCTTACATCTGACCATGGAAGGAACCTAATCCTCTCACCATGTCAGAATGGATATCAGTCCTCGACTGAGGGTTCCTAGTAACTGACCAGGTGTCTCAACCCTTATATTTGATAAAGTGGGAACACATCCCTCAATCACATTAGAATGGCCCTACACTTATATATGATCATGTGAGACTACATCCCATAGTCATATCAGAATAGGCCTCAGTTCCAGACTGAGTATTACTTGTAACTGACTAGGTACCTCCATTCAAAGAATGACAATTAGTGCTTATATCTGATCCCGTGGGAACACATCCCACAGTCGCCTCAGAATGGCTTAGCACTCACATCTGATATGGAAGGACCCAATCCTCCCACCATGACAGAATGGCTCAGCCCTTACATCTGACCATGGAAGGAACCAATCCTCTCACCATGTCAGAATGGCTCTCAGCTCTAGGCTGAGTATTCCTGGTAACTAACCAGGTGCCTCCATTCATAGAATGGAATTCAGTACTTATATCTGATCATGTAGGAACCAATCCTACAGTCACCTTAGAATGGCTCAACACTTATATCTGACATGCGAGGAACCAATCCTCTCATCATGACAGAATGGCTCAGCTCTTACATCTGACCATGGAAGGAACCAATCCTGTCACCATTTCAGAATGGCTCATGAACTCATCACTTCCCCTTGGAGGGAACCTTGATCTGGAGAACAATAAGCTTCTCCCTGAAGTACTCAAACTTCACTCTTGCCAATGGCTTAGTCAACACATCAGCTATTTGTTCGTCGATCGCAACATACTGGAGCTTCACTACTCCTCTCTACACCATATCCCTGATTATAGTGATATTTTATCTCGATATGCTTTGAATTGTCATGGAACACCGGGTTCTACGACAACTTCACACAACTCTTGTTGTCACAGTATATACAAGTAGCATCTAACTGGAGATCAAATAAATCAGACAGTAGCTTCCTTAGCCATACTTCCTCACAACTAGCTGAATAAGCTATGACATACTCTGCTTCAGCTATACTCAGTGCCATGCAAGACTGTTTCTTGCTAAACTAAGAAATCACACCTAATCCCATACTAAAGAAACACCCTGAAGTGCTCTTCCTATTGATGGCACTGCCTGCCCAATCTGAATCAACATAACCTTCCAGGTTAGTATTTTTATTCGCCTCATACTTGAGCCCATAATCAACTGTACCCTTCAGGTACCTCAAAATATGCTTTGCAGCAATCAAGTGAACATGTCTCGAATCTGCAAGGAACTGGCTCAGGGTGTTCACAGCAAAGCAAATATCTGGTCTCATATTCTTCAGGTATAGAAAGGACCCAATCATATGATGATACATCGTAGCATCAACCACTTTTGATGAAGCATCGCTCAATAGCTTCAGGTTCGATGCCATAGATGTGGTCATGGCCTTGCAGTCCATCAACCTAAAACTCTTCAGGATCTCTACTGCATTTACTCCCTCTGAAGTGAAGCATCATTCTCCCTCTATCTTTCGTACTCTATGCACTGAAACATTCTATACTGGAGTGACAAGTAGCTTCCTCCGCTACTAATACTATATGTATATGTCTAGGGTCACTGGATACCAAGATCCTCTATCTTTGAATTTTTTCAAAAGTTCTTCTTGCACCCAACTGTGAGCTTGTCATCCTCTATAGGCTTTCATCTTCAACCTTGTAGCAAAGGTTAAGATATTCATCAAGCTCATCATGTATGTGTTATCCCATGGTTGTCTTCTGAGCTCGCACAAGGCCTTCTTTCATTTGCACACATGATTCTGCCTTTCATGTGTCTCAACTCCCACTGGCTGCAAATGTCTCTTCCTATTCTATGCCTTATTTTCGTGAGAAGCCTCGTGCTACGAATCTTTTCTTGTATCCCACGATGTTTCCATCTACTACATGATGGAACTACGAATTTTCCTTCACGTATCGATACTGCATCCCGGACATCATTCTTCTTGAACTGGTATTCCCTTTCTTCTTGGTTACTTCTTCATAGATAGAAGGTTATGCATCAATGATGTCACTACATTCGTCATATTATTCTTCCTCTTGAACTATCGTCACTTTTTCTTTGGAACAAGTGTCATCCTTCTTTGCTTGTAGGCGATTTTACATATCTTAAAATTCAAGTCTCTACAAAGCATTGGTAACCTCTACAATGCGGGTGGATTCATGGTAAAAAACATCAGTAGGCTCGAAGAAAAGACAAGGTACTTAAGATTGAATTTTTTTCAGGATGTCTTGGCTTTTATTTTGAATATTTCATCCTCCTTTCCTATATTTTCTAGAATAATCTATTATTTCTTGTTTCGCCCCAAGAAAAGTTGTAAATTCACTCTGGTCTTTTCTTCCTTGCAAACAAAGGGTATTTTTCTGTCATGTACATCTGATTTTAGTCTAGACCCTCCACCTGAGACCCAATATGTTAAGAGGTAGCTTGATGGGACTCGTGATTCCATTTTTGAGAGCATGTCTTTTCCACAAGACTCTGTTGCATTCAATACCCAAAGTTGATACATGCCCCTTTGCTTTCCTCATATCTTTCATGATTTCCCTGCAAAACAGTATAAATACCTCCTTGAGTTCGATGGAGAATCTGAAATCCCTACAGTTGAGAAACATATACGATATTTTGAATACTTTCTTGATGTTTTTAAGATAGAACATGATGATGTTTGTATGAGGGATTTTTCCCAATCCTTGCAAGGCAACGTAAAAAATTGGCTCACGTGTATGCAACCAAAATCTATTACTACATGGGAGGTTTTTTCTCATACATTTTTAGACTTCTAGGGTGAAAGGAGATCGTTAGACCAAATTCTCTCATAGTTTTATTATATGAGGAAAAACAAAGGAGAAGCTACGTCGAGTTTCAAAAACAGGTTTGTGATTTTCTATTATGACATCCACAAGGAAATTCAACCCTTAGAGGGTGCTGCGAAGTTGCATTATGCGTCTTTTTTCCCTCCCGATTTGTATTTATTCCTATTGGAAAGAAAATTGACATCATTACAGAGAGTGTTTACTGATGCACTAGAGGTCGAAGAAAATTTCAGACTATCGGGAAGAGTCCTAGATCATGGTGATACTAATGAAAATGACGAAGAATTGAACTAGGTAGAGGTGCATGATGCAAAAGAGGAATTTCCTTGGGGGTGTACACCTCCCTCCAGTATACAGAAAGAAGAGCAACACAAAGGTGGAAATGTGGGTATTTTTGTCAGTTCATTCCTCCGGGACTATGCCCAACCTGTTAGGAGTTGCATCCATGGTGGCCTTGAGAAAGATTTTGGCACACCTAGATACGATGAATGTGAAGATGACTACTGGAATGACATGCCTAAGGAAACAGTTGGGGAACCTTTAGGTATTATAATTAACAAGGAAAGAGATGAGGTTTCTGAGATCAATATCTCTCCATGCACTCTAAACCTACTAAATGCCCCGTATCAAGGGGAAATTTTTTTCTTGCTTGGCCCCATTAAGTAATATGACAATGCCCATACTGGAGAAAGTCTAAAATATGGATCTCTAGTTCCCGAGGCTCAGAGCCAAGACCACAATGAATCATTTGAAAAATTCCTGGAGCACCGTGTGCATGGTTTCTTTGGAAACCCACCCTATTACAAGATTGAGAGATTAATTCTTGAACAATCCCACCAAGAAAATTCTACAATATATTTTCCTATATGCTGCAATTTTATTTATGGTCATACCCCCGATTATACGGAAAGATATCTTGTCCAAGAAGATCACCAAGAGGTAAATGGGCCCGGTTCTATTGAGGAATGCAACGCTGCTTTCTTCATGACACTCGTGAGAAATCAAGCTGTGAATTTTGTAATCTCACATAGGAAAGTTGATGCCGTAGTTACAAAAGATCAAAATTCACCTCCCAATGTGTACCGAGACATTTCCTCTGCATGATGTTGGAAGAGTGGAAATTAGAACATATTTTGTCATGTCCGACTAATAGCTGGAGAGTTCGAAAGCCATTAGGGTTTCTACAATCCAGTGGCAGATTACATGGACCAGCTAGGAAATGGTAATGAATGGTTAGGTCCTTATTGTAAAGATTGGTTTCTTTGTTATAAATCCATTCCGCTAAGTTTTTTAGTAGTGTCCTCTGTCCAACACGAAAAGAAATGAGATTCTTGGGACCGTTTGCTTGGCTAGCTTCACTGGAAGCCATAAATTACTTGACCTGGTGATGAAGTCTAGTACATAGGTTAGGTAGGTAGATATGAATAATATCTACATTATGAGAATTTCCCTTATAATCAGTTTTTCCTTACTTTTCATCTGAGTTTTTCAGTTGTTCCTATCATTTGGTTTAATTTTGTCCCTTTGGAGCATTTTTGAAAGATTGCAGCAAAGCTGGAGGAGCCTCCCAATGGATTTTGGCACTTGTTCTACGTTGTTCTTTTCTACCTCACTGGGAAGATAGAATCCCTAACTAGAGCCACTTGGTAGCACTATTTTCCGCTCTGCATAAGATGATGAAAAAGGTAAGATTGATCAAGCATAGCCTAAAAATCCATGAAAAATTCTAGTTGCAGGATGGCCAAAAAACTGTGTTAAAAAGGATGGTGTTTCTATGGTGGTGATATAGAAATGAACTAGAGTGACAGACAAAATGATTTTCATGAATACTACAGGCACGATCCAAATTTCCTTTGTGTTTTTTGTGAAATGATGCTAAAGAGACTACAGGTTCTGAGGGCCATGATAGACAAAAGATAGATCAACGGGTGAGATTGATTTTGCTGAATCAAAGTGCTCACAGAAGTATTGGTCCCTGGATACATGAAATGGGTTAAAATGGAGATAACACTCAATGGTGTGGATCTTTATAAAGAAAGATCTATGGTGGATGATTTCTCCGCTAATGGGACATGCACGGGACAAACCATATTGAGGATTTGAGAAAAGTATCCTACCTATGATGGAAAAGGAGTCTCTTGTATGATTTGATCAGTTAAAAAGTATTGTGTTGACAAGATATTCTCTGGTAAGCATGTAAGAGGCCGAAGTGATAGATAATCAAGCACCCTGACACCATTTGAAACATGACTCTAGGAAATGGATCAGATCCATGGAAAAAATGCCCTCCTTGACCCAAAGGTTCGCCTTATTGAGCATGAAAAAAAACAAGAAAGAATCCTAATAATCGAAACATAAATGTCGATATGGTTTCCACATGGAACATGGGGACACTACAAATGAGGAATATTCTGACGCCATCATCAAGAAAGGAAAAGGGTAAATAATGTCAAGTCCATGTTCCATGAGTCTAATGGGAAATGATGTGAGTTAACGCCAAAGGTCTCTTCCACAACCAACACTTTGGAATTGCAATAGAAAAGATAGTGTGACTATATTTTCAGCAAGAATATGGGATCCCAAACCCATGTGCCTATGTGTGTTGTCATCAAGGTACTCAATGGAAAAGTGTGTGAAGGTGCTGATGGGGCCATTGTCGTGTTCAATTTTCCAGCTCTTTATAAACACCATACTTCAGAACCTCCAAGAGACAGAGACTGAGTGAATGTGGAAGAGTAGCTAAGGTGGTGGAATGTTAGTCTGCGGAAAAAACATGAAAGTTTAGAGAAGGTCTTCGATGGCTATCTGGTTTGAAAATCTCATCTATTGGGGAGTGTTATTGGTGGGAGAACATGGCTCCAGGAATTTCCCTAGTTTTTGTACTGAAAAGGATCCAGCCATCTAGGTAGGGACACTCATTGTATTAGAGAATCCTTCCAGCACCAGCGAGGTCATGGAAAGGAAGTTCATCGCATTATATGGACCTCCTGGAGTTGGTGAGGGCACTATTGTCTTAATATAAGGTCACACCCCCACTGAGGATGTTCTTGGAATTTCCTATCCAATGGGCATCCCTCCAAAGCCTCTGGATAGGGTTGCGGTCTCCACAATTGTAGCATGTGTTGACCATTGCTAGCGGTGTAATGTCCCGGTCTTGACCCCGTTACATTAGATGTATATGATGTATATATTGTAATGATCATGGTGTGGAGCTAAAGGCCAAGGCCCCACCATTGATCGGTTATGCTATGTTTTGGATTTAAAATTTGTCACCGATTGAATATCGGGGCATGCGGCACATATTATGTTGGCCATTATGTAAATATGCATCGTAATTAATTAATGGACACAACCAGCTACGGCCGCGGCAACTAAATCGAATGGGGCATGATTTTCTGAGGATAAGGGGGGTGAAATATTTAACCTATGGGTCAATGGGGAAAAGCCAAATGTCCATGAGAGAACCCATCAAACTGTCAACTACCTTTCTTGTCTTTTTCCCCAATCATTTATTTTTGCCAGAATGTGGTTGAGGCAGTTATTGCATGGAAGGGGAAGAGTATGGGCAACCAAATTCGAATTGGGCAGAGACCCATTTTTGAAAAACGTGTTCTGACTTCCTTGGCAAGAAAAATGCCCAAAAACGTATGCCATTCTGCTATGCATTCACGTTTTTTCAGTTTTCTCATGTTTTGGGAGCAGCTGGAGTTTCCTGTGTGTGATTCCTTCCACGTTTTTGGCTGTTTGCTTCATTTTTCCCATGGATGGGAGGTCGTTTTTGTAATGCCAGGGCCTGGGTTGTCTTCCTCACGTTTTTGGAGCTGCTGGTGCATTTTCCATTCACGTTTCTGTGATTTCATGTGTTTTTTTACCATGGCTGTGAAGAGCCATTCACGTTTTTGGCTGTCTCACTGACTTTTGGGTCTCACGCACTGGCTATTTGGGACGTTTTTCCCTGCTGTGAGTTGGTTTCCCTGATAAACTTCAGAACTGTGTGTTTTCCCTCATGTTGTGAGTCGTTTTTGCTGTTATGTATGGGGCTGTGTAATTCATTTTTACTGTTCAAGCTGTGTTAGCTAAAAT